>PVIU01007946.1:41155-87517 GCA_004026605.1 Ondatra zibethicus | reverse complement strand
TCAAGGGTCAGGTGCTGGCTCAATTCAGAGACTTTGCGCCTTGCCACCAAAAGCTACCCTCTACTCTACTACTTGGTGCCTCAGTGGCAAATAACATATCCATTACAGTCTCATCCTGTTAAGGGCCCAGTCCAATTCACTCCAGGTAAAAAAGGGACTATGGAAGGGACTTCAGTTACTCTGCAAAATGCATCCTTTGTTTTCTCCAAAGTCTCCCTCTTTCAATAGAGAAGTGCGCCCACTGAAAGGTTGACCTTCAACCCCTGCCCCTCACATCTGTAAGTTTTTTTATACACGGACCATGATCTAGAGTTTTATTTTGTTCTTAGCGATAGGCCTTCCTCAACACAGCACATGGGACACTTTGGTAAATAGTGGTAAATAGCAGCAATAAATGTCTATTAAGGGAAAGCTAGATCATTCTTGTCAAAAGAATGAAATCTCTGGCCTGGGTATAGATCAGATAGTCCAGCTGGCCAGTCAATTGGCTGGTCAGACGTCAACTGCTAAGGAAGGCAGGACCACTCCAATAAGACAGACTCATCTTAAGTCATTCTAAAACTCCAGACAGAAAAATTATTCCTTTAGTGAGTTGCTATATGTTTCCTTCCCAGAATTCCTGCTCCCTCGTTCAGTTCCTAGTGAAAAGTTTCTGCACTCCAATAAGCAGCTCTGCTAATGCAGCAATCCAAATCAGACTAAATTAGAAAAGCCCAGGTTTAATGAATAAAATGTTTCTGGATGATTTCCCCTCTAGAGAGGAGTCAGGGAAAAGAGACGGGGGAAAAAACACGTGTCTGTTTTCTGGGGGACAGTTTAAATATCCTGTGGGAGTGGTCTTGAGCATCTCTAGGAGAGGGCTCATCATTTGGCAGGCTTTCTGAGATGTGACAGGGTTTGGAGAAAGGTGGGGGAGGGGTCTTGAGGTGGAACTTCCACCAGAACATTCCAGACTTTTTGGATATATGGATGCCAGGGGCTGGGGTGGAGCTTCTAGCAGAATATTCCAGACTCTTAGGGTATATGGGTGGTGTGGGAAGTCCTTTTGTATATGTGTTGCTTTTATTCGTTAATGAATAAAAGAAGTTGTTTTGGCCTGTGATAGGACAGAACAGAGCTAGGCAGGGAAAACTGAACTGAATGCTGGGAGAAAGAAGGCAGAGTCAGTGAGAAGCCATGTAGCTGCAGCAGGGGACAGATGTGCTGGAGCCTTGCCGGTAAACCACGAGCCTCGTGGTAAAATCTAAAATAATGAAAATGGGTTAATTCTAGATGTAAGAGCTAGCCAGCAATACGCTTAAGCGTATTGGCCAAACAGTATTGCAAATAATATAGTTTCTGTGTGATTATTTCGAGTCTGGGCAGCTGGAAATGAAGGAGCAGCCTCCACCAACATACAGATGCCAGGGGTTGGGGTGGAGCTTCCAGCAGTACATCCGAGACTTTGGGTATATGGGTACCAGGGGCTTCCAGCAGAACACAGTAACCAGCATGCGTCTCTCTGGATCCATTCATCTTTCTGGGATGCGACTTTTCGGCTTTCTCTTTCCTCTCTTCATTTGGGATGCTGGCCAGCACCTCAATATGCTTCTGGTACTTGGAGCCTATGAGAAGAATGCTCCATGGCCTTTAAAGTCCCTGTTCAGTTGCTCTGTTCATTTCCTCTTTTCCTCTGAGTTTTCTTTATCACCTGCTGAAGTAAGACCTGCTCCTTTCCAGCTTTAGCCTTCCTTCTGGGGAGCCAGCTGACCCAAGAGAGGGGAGGGGCGTCTCTTTCTAGTGTCTTTTTCAAAGGGGACAGCAAATATTTTAAGAAAGCATTCTACTCGCTCTTGTGTCTTATTGACCTACTTGGAATCCTACGTCCATTTTTAAATTGGGAATCAGTGAAGGAGCTGGGACCTCATGGATGCTCACTCCCAAGGGGTGGAATAGGTACTAGAGAGTCAACTGTTATGGACGCCATAGCCTTTCTTCCCTGGGAGCACTTTTTGTCCCATTTTGCAATGTTCTCTTTTATTTGTCAAGAATCTTGTCCTGTTTGTGTGCTTCAGCCCAGACTTCCCAGGCATGTGTGACCCAATGAGGGAACTAATAACAGACCACGTATGAATCCATTGAAGTGTGTGCAATTTAGTGCTTAATTTAGATCCTTGAATTTGTGTACCCTAATTGAGTCAGCGGGGTTACAGGTCGTTATGTCCAAGTCCATTGGGAATGCGTTTCTGTTTAAAGTGCCTTCGGTTCTCCTGAAATCATGACGTGTCTCCAGCTGTACAGGTTGGTGACGCTTCCCTGATGCAGCAACTTCTGGACCTTTCCTAAGGCCAAAGGTCAAAGGGCTTCCCCAACCTCTGCTGTCTAAGGGACATTACGCTCTTCCTTTGTGTGTGTGTGTTTTGACTGTCACCGCAGTGGTCGTTCGAAGGCTGCCTATGATACACTCTTACACCTTCCTGCAGACACGGCATCGTCATATGGGTGGCTCTGGTCAGGCATTGCTGGTTAGAATTGTTTGTTTGAACCAAAAGAAATGAATCAACAAATGGAGAGAGAGTGTATTGGAATCCGCAAGACATGAAGCTCGGGGTATCATGGCATAACACTGAATGGCTACGAGGGTAATGCAAAACAATATCCTCAGTACAGCCCAGAACATCTGTAGCTAGCAATTACAAAAAGAACACATTAAAATTATTTATAAAGTATTTTTGGGAAATAATTTAGACCTATGGGCTCAGAAGGAATGCATTTGACGATGTAGAACAATGTTAGGTATCTGTCTGTTGATGGTAGCACAGTGAACTACTTCAGACTCCCTGCTCAGCCCATATCGTCTTTAGCAGGTGTAAACTAACAGGTCTACACGAGGATGGGTTTGGGTGAGCAGTTTTGTACAGCAGAACCCGTGTCGCTGGCTGCTACAAACTATGCTAAGGATCCAGACACTTAACCTAAGCAAAACTAGGCAAATATATTCTTTTTCAGTTTCTGGGTTATCTCAAAGCTACAGTCATGCGGTAGTCAGACCCCAGGGTTCGATATGGGTATTTGTTACAATTAGGTTTGGCTTTGACGGGCAGAAAGCCAACGTGGAAATATGTAGGCAAGAGGAAGACTGACTTTTCTCTCATATAGATCAAGGCTTATGTGATGAGCTGTTCAGGACTCTCGGGGCCTCAGGGCCCTTTTCCTCTACCGTTCCGACATTAGCATATGGGAAAAGTAGCTTTTAGGGCAAGGGGTAAGGAGGAGGGAGGCTTGATTTGTAGAGCATTTGCCCTACCATTTGGTGAAAATCTTCCTACCATGAACAATTTTCAAGCCACAAGGATTTCACAAGCAGCTTGCAAATTCCTGGCTACTAAAGCATCTGCTGCCACAAGCATGTAAGAGCCCAGTCTGCCTCCCAATTTATGTTTCAGAAGGACCATCCTCCATCCAGACCTTATGGCTGCATTTCAGTGAGCAGAAAAGAAGCATCTGGAAGTGAAGAATACACCTTGTTGCCATTTCCAATATTTCCCAATGTTGCATGTAACGCTTTCACTTAGCCCTCACGGGCCAAACTTACATATATGACATCTGGTGAGAAATGTCTTTATTTGGGACTGCTGTTGACCACCCTTAAATTTAGATGTCGTGTTACCTTTTATAAAACAGAAGGAAATACTACGTTCAGTGAAAAATGAGCAGTCTGTCCCTCACGGAAACTCCAATATAAATGGCAAAGAAGGAAGTTCTCCTAGGGAGTCTGGTGACTCTCCAGGAAGAAGATGCAAGAGATAGCACAAGATAAGATTGTTGTCTACTAGTTACTTTTATTGTGATTATGATATCCCCCTTTTACCCTTTCCCCGAATTTCAGATCACCTGAGGGGACCAATGATTAACTCAGGCAAAGGGGAATCAAGTGACCCTTGTTACAGATCAAGCAGTTTTGGCCTGATTGTCCTCCTTTCAGTAGCAAGAGTCTTAGTAGCTTCAGCTCAGATATGAACACAGCCATGTAGCTAAAGATGAATATACAAAATCACCTGGCTGCCTGCATCCCCATCTCCATTTTGCCTTGATTGGGGCATCTTCTATTGAAGGTTCCCCTCATAAGTGCCCCAAAATGAAGAGAGGAAGGACCTGTGCTAAGCATGATTTCTCCCAAACTCACCCATTAGGCGAAGGAGACAGACTGAAGATTAGGGACAAAAGTCATGTTATATTCATGAATGTTAAAATGGATTACAGGGCACGAGACCATGCCACAGGTCTCTGAAGGTGTCTGGTCCCAGGCAGGGAGACATGTGGTGGTGGGCGAGAGACAGAGACATGGAGAGGCACTCCATGCAGGTGAGGTTGGATATTTATTTAGTGGGTTATGGAGGGGGAAGGGAGAAGGGGAGCAGAGCAGAGAGGCAGAGCTAGATAGAGAGAAAAAGAGAAAGAGAGAAGAGGGGAAAGGGAGAAGTGGGGAGAGGCAGAAGCTGCCTCTTCGAAAGGAAGGAACTTAGGCTGAAAGCTGGGGGTGGGGGAAGGAGGAGGAGTGGGTGTGGCTTCTCTCTCTCTTTTTTTTTAAAGGTTTATTTATTTATTATGTATACAGTGCTCTGCCTGCATGCCTGAAGAAGACACCAGATCTCATTATGGATGGTTGTGAGCCACCATATGGTTGCTGGGAATTGAACTCGGACCTCTGGAAGAACAACCAGTGCTCTTAACCTCTGAGCCATCTCTCCAGCCCGTGGCTTGTCTCTTAAAGAGACAGGACAGACCATTACAAACGTGACAAGTAAGCGCTCTTAGTCTGCTACGTAAGTCCTTTCACCCTGTGGAGGTTCAATCATCCAGCCGTTGTCTTATATGAAATCTTCTGATTCTTACCATCACGTGAATTTACTGAAATGAATACCCGGTTTTAGAAATAAGAAAACCGTTCCTGACAGAATGATAATTCAGTGGCTGCATCATATGGGGTAGATCTTAGACAGAAAGGAATTCATAAGAATATCTGTAAGGGGGCTGATGAGATGGCTCAGAGGTTAAGAGAACTACCTGCTCTTCTGAGGTCCTGAGTTCAGTTCCCAGCAACCACATGTTGGCTCACAGCCATCTATAATGAGATCCGGTGCCCTCTTCTGGCCTTCAGGCATACATGCAGGAGGAATACTGTGTACATAATAAATAAATAAACCATTAAAAGAAAAAAGAATATGGGTGAGGAAGGGTTGGAGGCAGATGCAGTTTTCATGCAGGGGTAGAATACAAGCCTTTTTGTGAGGCCGAGGCAGGACCTTAGGTGGGATGAGAGACTGGAAAGTGTTTTGGCCCAGGTTAAGTCATGGATGCAGTGAGAGCAGGGGCTATGGACATGCTGTGGTGAAGGAATGGAATACCACAAGTGTCTTGGCAAAGTATTTGTTGGAAGGCAACAGGAAACTAGCTAGGATTGGCTACCTGGGGGCAAGGGTTGAATAACCTATACAGAGGAGTATTTAGTTAACAGAGCAAGATATCTGAAGCTATTGAAAAAAAATGCTATTTTCACAGATTATTCTGGAAGAAGTATTGCTCCTTGAATTTTTCATTTGCATGGCCTAAAATATCCCTTTTCTGTTTAATCCAGTTAAGCTAAGGAGCCCTAACTAATACACCTGACTAATAGGGCATGGAGACATTCTCCTCAGACCTGTGGGTGTGTGAGAACATCTTGCTGATGTCATTTGCTGGCCTCTCCTCCACAGTGTGTGATGTGGTGAAGCGGGGTACCACTCAATATGTTCATCTTTGAAATGGGTGGTGATGCCGCTGGAACGGGAATCACACATTCGTAATCACTAGGATAAAAACTGCTGTGTTTGGATGAGTGAATGTATAAATAGAATATGAGTGAATTCCTTAATACATAAAATAAGAGATCATGTCTGATGATCTCGGCTTGTAATAGCAGTTGCTTGGGAGGCTGAGGATCACAAGTTCAAGTCCTTTCCGGTTTACAGACTGAGTTCAAGGTCAGCCTGGGCTACCTAGTGAGATCCTATCTCAAATGAATTAAAGGAAGACTGGGGCCATAGCTCAGTGCTTGCCTAGCATGTGGAGGCACTCAGCTCCATGCCTAGTCTACAAAACAGATAGAATGGGACAAATTAAATAAAGCAAGCAATGAGATGGAATGGTTTCTGAGACATATTTGTGCCTATGAGTCTAAACTATAAGATGCTATGACAAAAAGCCTTACCATTTGTATAGTTTTATGTTTGTTTGTTTACTCTGTGCATGCATGTGGTGGTAGGGCACATGGGCCATGGTGCACAAAGGGGGTTTAAGAGAAAAACCTGCAGTGATTGGTTCTCTCCTTCTACTGTGTGTGGGAAGCAGATCATACTCTGGTGGCAAGGCTTGGTAGCAAGTACCGTTGCTCACTGAGCCATCTTGCTGGCCTTCCTGTGTATTTCTCCTCCGTCAAATAAAAGTTGCAGAGTTTGCTGACACTCTTTTTTTTTTTTTAAAGATTTATTTATTTATTTTGTTTACAGTGTTCTGTCTGCATGCATGCCTGCAGGCCATAAGAAGGCACCAGATTTCATTACCGATGGTTGTGAGCCACCATGTGTTTGCTGGGAATTGAACTCTGGACCTCTGGAAGAGCAATCAGTGCTCTTAACCTCTGAGCCATCTCTCCAGCCCCTGCTGAGACTCCTTTTATCCTTTTGAAAGGCTGGCTTTGCAGTGGGACTTCGGCCAGCATACAAATGGGAATCCGAAGATGTGAAACTGGACCCGCATGCTTCCGGCAAGATGAAAGACCTTCCAAAAGGTGGGTTTGTAGTCAGAGGCTATTCATTCCAGACCCAAAATAACCACACACAAACTGTATCAATTAAAATACTGCCTGGCCAATCACTTCAGCATATTGTTAGCTAGCTCTTATATCTTAAATGAACCCATTTCTATTAATCTATATATCATCATGTGGTTATGGCCTATTGGTAAGGTTCTGCCCAGCATTCGGTGTCTATCTCCTGCAGCGGCTACCTGGCTTTTCCCTGACTCTGCCTATTCTCTCACTCTATCTCTTCCAGCCTGACTCTCTTCTGCCCTGTCATAGATCCAAGAAGCCTCTTTATTCACCAATGGCAATAAAACATATTGACCACATACAGGGGGCAATCCCACATCATAGGTTGTCCACATTCCCATAGTCAACAAAACCAAAGGGCTAGGGGAGAACAGCTAATCCAAAACTTGTCTACGTGTCTTTAAATGGTAGAAAGAGAAGGGATGAGGCTTTCTTCCTAAGGGAAAAGTGTGGTTGGCACAATACCAGAAACTCTGGAGTACATTTACCCAAACTGTTAGAAATGTTCAGCCTTAAGGCTTCTTGGTCATCAAGTTCAAACTCTCCGCACAGAGACCAAGGCAGGCTGATGTCGCCACAGGTGGGGGGGGACAGTTGTCAACATTTGGAATCTCAGCAAAGCCCTGCTCGTTCTAATTAACCTCCATGCTGTTGGCTGAGAGAAGATTGGTCCAGGCAGGAACAGTTGCTGGCAGCCTTGAGAACTCTGTCCAGACTTGGGGATTTCCTGAATTCCATTTTGAATGATTTGGTATTATTTGCACACATTTCTGTCTAAACCTATTATGTTGTAAATTGCTTTGTGGTGGGTTGTGTCTTTGTCATCATTATATCCTGCACAGTGGATATCTGCCCGTCACAGTCTCAGGACATAGATATGTTCTAATACCGAACACTGATAATTGTAGAGGTTCATAACATCTAAGGTAAGAAGCTTCTGGAAGGGAAAGGCAGGCACATAAAAGGCCACACTAGTGGATAATATAATAAAACAAGGCTTTTATTCTATCTGCCTCACACATTTTGATCCATTGCTCCCAATGGTTTGACCATGTCTGTCGACAAATTCTTATTCATCCATGAAAACTGAGTTCAGTCTTTGTCTCCTCTGTACTTCCCCCCGCTTTGAACTAACTCTGTCCCTTAAGTATCCTGATCCTTATTTTCATGAAGGAAAATGAAGTGTTTACACGACTGTGGACTATGACCTACCTGAGGAAAGAGTCTGCTTTTGACATTTTGAAATGGATTTGCAACCACCATGTGGGCAAAGCAGGCAGCTGCTGTACTGTGTGGTTTCACAGGTTCCAAGAGCCGCCTCCTCTGCAAGCCTCCCTGCCGGCTTTGGGATTCCTGAGCACGCTGTATCTCCAAGTTCTACCTCCCACTCAGCTCCTTGAGCAAGGTCAGCCTTGAAGCTCCAGCAAACATTTATTTTAGAGCTAAGGAATTCAGATCTCTGTTTGTCAGGCTGTTTTGATAGGAGAAGAACTTGAGGGCTAATGAGGGACAGAAGCGGCGGGGAGGGAGGAGACAGAGGGTTTATCTGAGGCCAGCAAAGATAAACTTCACTAAGTTTCCAGTCTCTCTGTGTTGGAGCTTCCTAACTGAGTTAGTTCAGTGACGAACGCAGTGTATTCCGGCGCCCACACTCAGCTCACTAGAGGAGGGACATTAATACAGTTTCCATCATTTACATGTCAAAGCTGGTCTGAGATGGTTTAAGGTTTCAGCTGTGGCTTGATAGCTGCTGTGCAGCTCCTGGTTTGAGTTTGGCTGTGGTGTCTTGGAGCCCCATGATCTTAAGGCAGCACACTGAAAGACGCTTTAAATATTTCTGGGCTTTCCTAGGCGGGGCTATCAACTTGTTTCTGCACCTGATCAGGAAGCAGTGCCAGATGGACTTTGCTGAGGTCTTGATTTGCTGTTACCCCTATCTATTGGCAGCCTTGTGAGGGATTGTTTTCCCTGGGCAAGGGTCAAGAGATGCCAATCAGTGAAAAACATTCTTTTTTTCCCCTTTTCAGAAAGGGGCATGCTGTTTCTGCTTGTTGCCATGGCTGAACTCTCCATCCAGACGCAGGAAATCATTTGCTTTTAATTACTTCGTTTCTAGGTCTGACCAGAATGAACTTTGGGTTTTGTTGTTTGTGAGTTTTTAAAATGCATGTGTTGGTAACTACTGTCAGGACTGAAATACCTTGGAGAATGCTGCTAAGCAGTTTAAAGTTGGTGGAAACAAGGAATGGAAGATGGGAAAAAAGAGCATGAAAATTAGCAAATATTTATTGGACCTTGATTCATATTTAATTTTTAGAGATTTTATTCTCCTACCTAAATAAGAATCAAAGTCTTTTCTACTCTACCGCGTGTGTATGTCTTTTATGGATCACTGTCTCTCAAACACAGTCTAGCAGGTTTCCCCAGTGTTCACCCAGGAAACATATCGATACTGTATTCCTAACCTGTCTCCTTGTTTATCCACAGAGTGGAGCTGTGACCGCACCGAGATGATGCAGACAGGTTTCTAAAGATGAAAGATGGAGTAAATGATACTGAGAATTGACCGGGAGTTTCTGTTTATCAATTGTCTGGAGAAAGGAAATAACTCATCAGGGTTCGTCTGAAGATCGGGGTGCTGGAATCGGGCTCCTAGGTCTTAATCCAGTGGGAATGAAAGATGAATGGCCCATGGCATGTGTCTGTGACAGGTCATTTCTTTACTCTGGAATACAGTCTTATCACATTGTGCTTTGAAATATTCCCCGCAAAGAGATAAGTTGCTTGTTTTTGAAAATAGTGCTGCCCAAGTGTTCTGTGTCTAACAAAGCGTTGGCATTTAGTATTTGGAAGAGAAGGTCCTGTTGGCAGGGGTCACTCTGTTACTTGACAGATGTTTACTGCACTCTGTTTTGGGCTAGGAACCAGTCCAGTCCACGTGGACAGAGCCCAGGGTGGATCACATGACTCTGCCCATAAGGAGCTTCTGCATTAGTGGAAGGAGATAGATAATACAAGTGCAGTTTGGGGGAGGGTAAAGTAGGCATCATGTTAGAAATTGACTTGAGGAGTAATATCTGGATTAAGGTCTGCATACAGGGAAGAAAGCATTAGAAAGGAGAGAGAGAGAGAGAGAGAGAGAGAGAGAGAGAGAGAGAAAGAGAGAGAGAGAGAGAGAGAGAGAGCAGGGGTTAAACTCAGTGTAACTGAAACATGGTCAGGAGGCTAGGATATGATGGGCAAGCCAGTGAAAGGAGATGGGACTGGAAAGACAGGGCCACCAGGCCACTGGAGGCTCTGTGACCTTGTAGAGGATGAAAGTTGTACACATTGCTGGATGTTGCTGGATGTTTTATATATGACAGATAAGGTCTAATACAATTAGAAAAAATTTGTTGGGCAGACAGAAAATGAGGGCAAGTGTGGTGGTTGAAGGATGTGGTAGTGAACTTAAAATAAGTGCCAGTGAAGAGGGTGTGATTAGTTTAGAGACACTATACCTAAGGCTAGCAGTAGCTTCAATGGACAGGCTATAGACTATAAAAGACAGAAGACTACTGTCTTAGTTAGGGTTTCTATTGCTGTGAAGAGACACCATGACCATGACAGCTCTTATAAAGGAAAACATTTAACTGGGGCTGGCTTACAGTTTCAGAGGTTAAGTTAGTTATCACCATAGTGAGAGGCATGGCTGTATGCAGGCAGATGTGGTGCTGGAGGAGGAGCTGAGAGTTTTGCATCTAGATTGGCAGGCAGCAGGAAGAGACAGAGATTCACAGGCTGGCCTTGAGTGTCTGAGACATCAAAGCCCATCTCCTAGTGACACACCTCCTCCAACAAAGCCACATCTACTCCAACAAGGCCACACTGTAACAGGAAGGACCCGCTTGTTCGTCCTGGCCACCCGGCTAGCTTAGCCCCGAAATAACCACATAGAAATTGTATACATTAAATCACTGCTTGGCCCATTAGTTCTAGTTTCTTATTGGCTAATTCTTACATCTTATTTTAACCCATTTCTATTAATCTGTGTATTGCCACGTGGCAGTGGCTTACCGGGTAAAATTCCCAGCATCTGTCTCTGGGGGATCCATGGTGTCTCTCTGACTCCACCCTTCTTTCTCCCAGCATTCAGCTCTGTCTTTCCTGCCTACCTAAGTTCTGCCCTATCAACAGGCCCAAAGCAGTTTTTTTATTAACCAATGAAAGCAACACAAAGAAAGAAGGACCTCCTATACCACCACACCTCCTAATGATGCCACACCCTATGGACCTATGGTGGCCATTTTTATTCTAATCACCACAGCTACTAAGGGGTTTAGTCATTGTTTTGTATGTATGTGTTCATGTGTGCATATGTATGAATTTAGGGACACATATGCATGTGGAGGTCAGGCGTTGACATAGCATATCTTCTTCAGCTGTTTTCTATTTCATTTTTTCAGTAAAAATTTTTTCTTAATTCTTGAAGAATTTTATACAATATAGTCTGATCATTTTCATCTTTTCTCCCTCAACTTTTCCCAGTTTCACTCCTCACCCATCCAACTTTGTGCTTCTGCTTTCTTTCTATTTCTGGTTTTTAAGTCTATTTAATGTTGCTCAAATACTTTTGCACATAGGACCAACCACTGGAACATGGTTGATCTACCAGGGTTCATACCTTTAAAGAAAATGGATTCTCTCTCTCTCTCTCTCTCTCTCTCTCTCTCTCTCTCTCTCTCTCTCTCAAAAGCTAATTGCCAATAGCTGGAGTCTTATGCATGTAGCCTCAACAGCTCTGACTGAGCTCACGCATAAGACCAACCTGGGTTCAGAAACCGTTTCCTTGTCATCCAGCACCTCCAGCTCATAAAATCTTATAGCCCTTTCTTCCTTGTTGATCCCTAAGCCTTGAGGGCAGGGGTGTAATACCGATGTTCCATTTGGGGATGAACACTCTACAGTCTCTTATCCTCTCTTGAAGTTGTGGGTCTCTATTAATTGCCATCGGCTGCAAGAAGCAGTTTCTCTGATGAGGCTTGAGTTGTACTAACCTACACCTATAAAGATAAGAACTTAATGAACAGTTGAATACTATATCCACTTAGCAGAACAATGGCATTAGGTTCTCCCCCTAGCGTTAATGACCCATCTAGCCATTAGTTCTTGGCTTTGATAATGGTACTGGGTATGACTTCCATCTCAAGGAGCAGACCTCAAATCCAATCAGAAAGTGTTTGGTTGCATTTGTAACATTTTCCACACCCCTACCAGCGGGTAGGTCTCTCCAGGCCAGACATCATTGTAGCTTGCACGGTTCTCAGCTCAGCAGGACTGGCAATTACTTTTCTTCTTTGGCACTGCCCTTCCTTTTCCAACACTATGAAAGCTAGCCCATAGGGTAAAGCTTTGAGGTGAGTGCCAGCTTGGTTTTCCCATGTACTCAAGTATGTGCTGTCTTCAACAATATAGTTTTACCATTAAGTTCTGCGAGGGTAAGCAAAGGATAATGGCAATAGCCTATAATGTTTGGAAGTGTGGTCTGTGTGATTCCACTAGCCAAAAATTCCAAAACAGCTAACCCATTCCTGGCAATGGGCTATTTATTTGTTGTCCTGTGATGTCCCCAGTATAGGGTAACTCCATTTAAACATTTTTAAAAAAATATTTCTTAATGTTTATTTAACTTTTATTTTATGTGCATTGGTATGAAGGTGTCAGATCCCCTGGAACTGGATTTTTCAGACAGTTGTGAGCTGCCATGTGGGTGCTGGGAACTGAACCTGGGTCCTCTGGAAGGGATGTCAGTGCTCTTAACCACTGAGCCATCTCTCCAGCCCCATAAACATTTTTTAAAATTATTTTCATTTTTTTGAGACAGGGTTTCTATGAGTAGCTGGCTCTGGCCATCTCTTTAGGCCCCTAAGATTTTTATCTGACCCATGAGGAGGTTGCAAGGCTGTTGACTAAGTTTCCAGTGATACCAGGAATAAAATGGCATTTTATGAGGAAATGATTATCTAGAGTTCTTCTCATGCTTGTTTAAAGGAGCCAATTATTAATCCTGTGTTAAGCTTTTTCATTTACTTAGTTTTAAAATTGAATTAATAATTTTAGCTAGTGATAGTTGTGGACTCTTGTGTGATGCTTATTCCCTAGTACTTATTGGCTTATAGTACTAATTTATGACCTGTTTGGTATATTAATACTAATATATGATTTCTTGAGTTAATTTTTTTAATGATTGAATATCACTAAAGAGTCAAGAGTCTAGAAAATTTACTACTTAGTAGATGACTGGGATTACAACTCTATTTCTAATCAAATGGTTTGTTGGTTGGTTATAGGCCTTTTGGAATGTTAAGAGGATAGGAATAAAAATTAGAAAATAAGCCAGGTGGTGGTGGTGCACACTTTTAATCCCAGCACTTGGAAGGCAGAGGCAGGTGGATCTCTGAGTTCAAGACCAGCTTGTTTTACAGAGTGAGTTCCAGGGTAGCTATGGCTATATAGAGAAACTGTTTTTTAAAAAAAGAAAAGAAAAGAAAAAGAACTAGAAAATAATGAGAGGTAAATTCTTCAATTCCTTGGCCCCATGCCCTTAGGTAGGTCAGGAAAACCTGGTTTTGCTTCATTTTGACAGTGATAGGCAATAGGTGACTGTCTGACTTTTCCATTTTGGTGACAAAACACCATGACCAAGGCAAGTTATCAAAGGAAGCATTTAAGCCAGTATGGCGGGACAGGGGCAAGAGGATCTCTATGAGTTCAAGGCTAGCCTGATCTACACAGTGAATTCTAGGGCAGCCAGAAATATACAGAAAGTCTGTCTCCAAAAGCCAAAATTAAACATAAGAACAATTTAAAAACATTTAATTGAACTTATGGCTTCAGAGAGTTCGAGGTCATTGCAGGGGAATGAAAGCATGGTGGCAGGAATAGCCAAGAGCTCACATCTTGACCTGCAAGTACAGGGCAAGCACTTTGAAGCTTAAAAGCCCACATTCAGTGACACAGCTCCTCCAGCAAGGCCACAGCTCCCTATCCTTCCCAAATAGCCACTAACTGAAGATGAAGTAGCCAAACATATGAGTCAATGGGGAAGGGCACCATTATTCAAACCGGCACACGATGAGAGTGCTTTATCCCTATAAGTATTGATAGTTATATTAATTTTCCTTCCTATAAGTCTGAACCAGTGATTTCTGGATCAAAACTGGGCTTAATCTTATGAAATATTTATCCATTTGTTTATTTACTTAGCCAAAAGGTACCTGCTGTTTGTAGGCACTCGTTTAGCTTTTTTGGATATGAAGACCTACTATTGTCTGGTACATCTACTGTCAACTTCCTATAGTTGAAATGAGTAATGGAAAGTGGTTTGGCTTGAGTAGAAAGGGTTTGTGGCAAGTCTGAAAAGAGGTAGACATCATGTTGAGGGGTATTCTTGAGCCACTGAAGGGCTGTCTATGTGGGGTAGACAACTAGCTGTGAGGTTTAGAAAAATCAATGTAGCAACAGCACAGAGATGAAAATGAAGATAAATAGGAGTACCCTTAAGTCTGCCTAGACCTGTGCCTTTTACCCTAGGCCTCAATCATATACAAAGCTATGACTTGTCCATTGTGATTGCACTGAGCACTGAGTTGGAAAAAAATAAGTAGAACACACAGCTCCATGAAACTCCATAGCCAAATGTTCCTAGCTCAGAATAAGAGAATTATTCAGTTAGATAATACTGTTAACTTCTCAATGTTACAGCTTAACTTTATCACATGCGATAGCCTGAGCGCCGTTGTAGTGCAAAAATGGCTGAAAGGAAGTCTGTGGCTGAGCACACAGGGTACCAGCTTCACCTCAGCCCTCTAAGGCAGTGGTTGAGACCATCAAAAAACACGCATTTCCAGTGGTCTTAGAAATTGAGACATTATTCAGTAGCAAAATTACACTTACGAAGTAGCAATGAAAATGATTTTATGGTTGGGGATCACCATAACATGAGGAACTGTATTGTAAAGGGTTGCCGCATTAGAAAGGTCGAGAACCATTGCTCTAAGGTCTTTCTTAGGAAGGAAGCAAACACATCCATGAAGACTGTGGCCTCATTCAGATGCAGCTTAATTGTGACCCATTATCTGTATCTAGACCTTTGGGCATCTTTTAGATGCTATTTGTTTCCTTCTCTTGATAGCAAAAGAGTTTGATTTTCCAGCCATGTCCCAGAGAAGCCTACTGAGTTTTCTGATGGCCTGGTGTGTCTTTTTGTAGGATGTATAAATGCTAGGACTGGGGAAACAGTAAGCCCAGGCAGAAAGATTAAAGGTATGAGGAGCAGTTAGAGGTTTCCAGTTTTCTATTCCACGGCATTTATATAATGCCACCAGAAAAGAAGAATGAGGATAGTATGTGTTGGTATATGGTTGTCATTCCCTTTGTCCAAAGCTGTGTAGGGCGTCAGTAGATGTGGTTCCCACCCTGAGGGTTACCTTGGTCCATGCCTGGGCATGATTTGCCATGTTCCTCAAGAAAAACAACCAGTTTGATACAACTTTCATCATTAATTCTTACTCTGTTAGTTTGTTAAGACATTCATTAGCTATCGCACAAACATATTTATTTAGATTAATTATTGCAGAAAGGATTCTCCAGGCCAAGTTTCAGTGTTCATGAAAGAAAAATCAAATAAAGATGCAGCTTCAGAGCGCCATGGAGACCAGTGCGGCTCAGTGATTCCTGTGGTGTCCATAAATGCATCAGGAGAGTTAAATCCAATATAATAACCAGCAGTAGTTGAAACACTCATTTGAAATGTCCTGGGGCTGGAATAAATAATGAATCATTATTATGAAGTGCTAGGTCCCTGGGGAGTGTGATCTTCCGACCAGCGAGAGACGGGATGAAAAGCATTTCTGGTCACTGAAGCCAAGTGAGAAAATGGCATGAGTCATCAATCCAGTCACGTTGCAGGCTACGCCACGGGAGACAGGGCCTTCTTCTCTCTGGTACCTATTGTATTCTCCCATTTTTTATTTATTATGCTTTACATTTTCTGAAGCCTGCCGAGTTTTCTTCTTTGGTCATAATGAGCATTTCCCCCTAAACACTGTTGACCACTGTCCTTCTCACAGAGTTGCGGACAAATGAGATAAATTTAAGGCCAGATATGACAAGCCCCACGCTCCCAAGTAGAGCTGAAAATGTGTTAGAACCAGATAACTGGTCTCCAACGCTTCAGTCTTTGTTCTTATGCAAGAGATAGTATCATGCCTACAGGGCAGGGAGAGGTGGGGACAGGCCTTCCCCTTTAGAAGGTTTCAGGTTTGACTCAAGCATAGGAGATGCCTGTGCTGCTGTCAAGTCTGGGACAATTTGGAGAATTTGGCTGCACTGAGAGAACTTTGCTAGAAGATAAGGCGGAAAGATTGGGATTTTGAGGGCTAGGGCACATAGTTTATATAAATGCCAGTCTTCTGGAGGCTTCTGAACAGAAAAAAAAGGAATTTGTTGAGGTCTAGGAATTTTTTTTTAAAAATCCTTTTGTTGCTTTTAGTAACTCTATGAGATGACGTTTCCACTTTATACTTGAATTTCCACTTATAATTCAATTCAGCACTGGGGGTATAGCTCAGTGGCTGAGTTTAAGTTTAGCATGCATGAGGCCATGGGATAAATCTCCAGCTCCCAGTAATAATAACAACAACAACAGCAGCAGCAGCAATAATAGACTGTCATGGTGGAGGTGTAGATCATTCGAATACCTGCCTAACATACCAGCGTTCCAAAACTGGGCATGGTGTGGTGGTGGCACACGCCTATAATTCCAGCACTTGGGAGGCAGAGGCAGGGCAGTCAGGAGTTCAAGATCATCTTTGGCATTATAGAGAGTTCTAGGCCAGCCTGGCTAACATGGGACTCAGTCTCAAAAATGAAAACAAAAATACTGACTTGGAAATAAAGCCAGGGATTTGCCTCAGAGTCAAGGACCGAACAGACACATCACGCTAAGCAGAAGAACAGCAACGTCACTGTCTGATCCACTCTAAGTCCTGGCTACCTTGATTAGAGCTAGGTGATTCTATTCCTATTTTCCCCTTCACCTAGGAAATGGATTTAAAAACCCAGTGCCGTTACTGAAGGAGATTCCGTTTGAGAAATAGAAACTGTTATGACATATAATGCCTACTGATGATATTTAAAAATGGGCCATGTTTTCACGGAATTATGACATTACTCGTGGTCCGAAAGAGAGGAATACCCTTTTTCCCGTTCTCAACAAATACATTTTACACCCTTGATGGAAAAACAATGTTTCGTTAAGATAATGATTCGAAGCAATTAGTTGTGTTAGATACTGTTCTATTGCCATGAGGAGACATCCCAACCAGGTAACTCTTATAAAAGGAAGCATTTAATTGGGGCTTGCTTAGAGATTTTGAGGACTAGCCCATTGTCATCATGGCAGGAAGAAGACAGGTGCTGCAGCAGTAGCTGAGAGCTTTGCATCCTGATCTGCCCGCAGCAGGCATTGAAAAAGAGCTGGGCCCGGCATCAGGTTTTGAATCCTCAGAGCATAACCTCAATGGCACACCTCCTAACCCTTGTCAAACAGTTCCACTAACTAGGGACCAAACCTTCAAACCTGAGTCTGTGGGGGCCCTTCTCATTCAAACCCACCTCAGCAGTTTTCACTAGTGTGTAATGTGTGTACTGACATCTACTAACAGTCTGGTGTAGTCTGTCACAGTTTTCTCAGCTACACACACACACACACACACACACACACACACGTGCATTTAAGACAAAAATAGAATCATACTTTGTATGCAAATGGACATCTTTGTATATTATTCTAAGTCCAAATTTTTATTTTTATTTTGGTTTTCCAACTTAAGTGATATTTCCTAGTAAAATTATGCAATTAATCTGTTTCCAGTTGTTTTACTTTTAAGTTTTTCCAAGGGTTTTAAATTTTTTATTTTTTTTGCCATAAAAGGAGATATTACCATGGCCAGCACTTGATCTTTTTTTGTGGGATATATTCCACAGAATATATATGGCTAGGTTGATGCATATTTAATAGTACAATAGGTGAGTTTTAGATTGTGGGTAGGATTTACTTTAACTTCTTTAAAAATTCATATATGAGAGAGAGAGAGAGAGAGTATGGAGACTTATATTTCCTTGTACTTTTTTCTTGTTCCTTTCATTACAGCTAAATCACCATTTTTTTAATTCTTCAAAGGGCTATATAGTGTACTGGGTGGATGCACTATTATGTTACAGAAAACCCTAATATTTAAGAAGTATTAACCAGATGGTGGCACCCTTGGGAGGCAGAGACAGACAGATATCGGGGAGTTTGAGGCCAGCCTGGTCTACAGAGTGAGTTCCAGGACAGCCAAGGCTACATAGAGAAACCCTATCTCGAAAACAACCAAACAAACAAACAAATAATATTTATCTATTGGTAGATTGATCTATTGATTGTAGTAGTGGAAGAGGCTTAAAGGCAAAGGCCTATTGACTGAGAGTGTGCTAGGACTTCATGAAGAGTGAGACTGCAGAAAAATATTTATTTACCTTGGCCACGGGGAAGGAAGGAATAGAGCAATCCTCCCATATCTTGCCTGCTAGCTCTGCTCCCCTGGTTTGGCAGCATCGGATATGCTGATGTGGGCGACCCTGTGTGGCTAAAAGCAGCATTGGTGGCCTCTTGCAGGCCATTAGTGACTTTTAGTGGCGACAGTCAGGCAGGTGTGGAAGACCCAGCTTGAAGCATGCCCTTAGTTCATACCCCCAAGGAGACTGCCAAGAGAGCCAGGGCAATTTTCTCTTGTGCTTTAAGAGTGAAATTAGGGTGGAGGAAATTGATGTCTTACTTCACAGGGACACAGGCAACCTGGCTGGTTCTCCACCTGGAGCTGCTTAGCCCTGTTTCACCAGAGAGGAACCAGGGGGTCCGTGTCATCTGCGTGTGTCGTTTGGGGAGGAGCAGAAAACTACTTGGAGTGTAGTTTGGGGAGTTTTCTGTTTTTCTGCCTTCCAAGGTTCCTTATCTCCCCGATTTTCAACATTTCTGCTGCCAAAAGCCTAATCTACAGCTGTGGGGAAAGAAAATAATAACGCTGTGGAAAAGCACCAAGGCTCTTGGAACACTGCCTGGGTGAAAAGCGCTTCTCTGAACTTGCTGATTTCTCTGAGCGAAGGAAAAAAAAAATCCTGTTTTCTTTAGTGCCTCCAGAAAAGGATTAATTTGTTCAAAATTTGAATTTATTTTACTTTAAAGTTAAAAGTTCTTTTATCAAAATAATGCCTGTATATGGTTTTAAAATAATAAAATATAAAAAGACTTGTAGTGGAAAGAAACTTTTAGCTAACTACCTGACTTCAATGTTGGTGGTGTGTGTATGTGTGTGTGTGTGTGTGAATAGGTATGTGTGCCCGTGCTGGAAGCCAGACCTTGGGTGTTGTCCCTCCTGTCCTATGAGGCAGGGTTTCTCACTAGCGGAGCTCATAGGCTAGGCTGGCTGGGCAACTGGCTCCCCAGATCCCTCTGTTTACCCTCCCAGAGCTGGTATTACAAGAACCTGCTACCGTGCCTGATGGGTTCTGGGGGTTAAACTTGAGTCATCTTGCTTATGTGGCAAGCCCCTTACTAACTGAGTCATCTCCTTAAGTTCCCATTTCTTCTGATAACTACATCAGTCTTCCAGACTTCCATTCTTCTTTCTTTTTTAAAACAGCATGTGTATTATCTATTGACCTTTGTTTACATTTCCTTGTCTTCCTTTCCCCTTCCATTCCGTAGAGCTAAACCACTATTTTTATTTCCTCTGTGGGCTGTAGTATGTTTGCTTGTTAAATTGCTAGTCACAGAAAATTCCAGTATTCCAGTAGTAAAAAGAAATCTTTTCCTCACAATATGATGTCCCAAGAAAAATAAGTAAGTAAATAAATAAGACAAACTAATCCAAACAATGTCCAAAGAACGCAGGAAGCTATTTCTTCCTTTGCATCTCTTCCAGAAACCTTGTACACTTCCTCTTCCTGGCTCTGACAAAACCAGTCACGCGTATCTGAATATTCTTTAGGAGAAGAAGGTGGTATTGCTACTGTTTACATTATTCTGACTGTTCTGAGGTCTTGATGCCAAAGCGTAACGTGACCACGTGAAAGAAGCAAGAGGGCAAGAGGCAGACGCTGAGAGAGGGCAGCGATGGGCCAGACGAGAGGCGTGTGTCCAAGACTGATCTCTGTGGCTCGGATGTCTTTCTGTCTTCCTTTATCCTCCACTGCCTCTAGACAATCTCTTCATCCCTACCCCTTCCCACAAACAATTGTCTCTCCCTCCTGCTTCCCAGCATCTATTGCATTTATTCCCAGCGTTAAGTGCTGGCAATGCTGTCACTTCTGCTAATTTTCACGTGCTGCTCTGCGCATTTTTAACCCAATTCCAATCTTGTGTATGGATTATCCCTAAGAGTTGAAGGTCAGAAGTCAACGTGGACATCATTGTGGTGTATAACGGCTTTTCAAAATCAAAACGGTTTTTCTTCCCGTAATGCGGACTTGCTTCTCATTGTGTCTGCTATATGGAGGACATTCCCACATTTGCTGAATGAATGAAAATGAATTAATATAATAATTATATAATTAATTATAATAATATAATTATTATTAATGGATTATTATTAATGGTTAATATATGGATTATAATTATTAATGGTTAATATAAATGGATTCCACTATCCTGCCAACCGTACTTACTCTACTGGTAGGGTAGAGAGAGTAGAGAAGGGCTAGGCAATGGATGTATGAAAATGTCTACACTTGGGACTTGTTTTCTCATCCTGGTTTCTGTAAGATAATTACAGCTCTTCAACAGAGAGAGGGATAGCAGGGTATAAGCGATCTGAAGGGGGGAACAGGAAAAGCAGGGAGAAGCTTTAGCTAAGAAGGGAAAGATAAATGCAGATGAACGAGTGATGTGGGTAAAATAACATCAACGCTAATGATGTCTGAAAAGGTCATAAAAATCATATTAATAACTGTGTACCTAACATATCTATAAACATGTAAGTCCATGTATACTTTTTTTCTTCAAGACAGGGTTTCTCTGTAGCTTTGGAGCCTGTTCTGGAACATGCTCTGCAGACTTGTCTCGAACTCACAGAGATCCACCTGTCTCTACCTCCCAAGTGCTGGGATTAAAGGTGTGCACCATCACCGCCTGGCATGTCAATGTACACATATACATAAAAGTTTAAATTAAATTTTCCAGCCTGGGCTGACAGGGCTCTCTCCAAGAGCCATAGAAAATCTAACAAAAATGCCAACACCAAGCCTAGTTGTTAGGATTGTCCAAGAGACGCCCCTCCCAAACATTGCAGACTATTGCTATTTCTTTTGGTCGTTCCATTCCCGAATAGAAGGTGGAATGGAAGTTCTACTGAAGTACTACTGAAGACACCATGCATTTCAGACACAGGACCCAGAAGCCCCTGGGCTGGAAGTGACCTGAAAGCCTCCTCCCGAGAATAAGCTTTCATGGTACTGTTGTATGGTGTCTGCCAGAGAAGATCACTCGGACATGGGTTCAAACCCAGAAAAAGTCTTTATTAACTGGCTGGTGACTATAATGGTTGTTTAGGACCCGAGTATAGTCTTGAGCTTTTCTCAGGGTGAACTTTCAAGCACAAAAATCACATTCTGGCTTGCCACACCCCAATTAACAAGAACAGTTACCCGGAAATGGAACTATAGAAGCCAAAAACCAAGACAAGCCCATTTAGGGACTTTCCTAGAAGTATGGATTTTGATGGATTAGGTCTTTGTCCTCACTTAGGCAGGTGTTTCTGCCTACATGCTGGGTTCCAAGGCTTGAATAGTATTTTCATCATGGCATCAATTATGCTAGGGTCTGGGGTCCTACTAAGTGCTATGTAATAATCCTTTAGTACATTATGAATATGTATTACTCTCATTGACTAAGAGGCCTGCAAAAGTATAGGCTGGGTGATCAAACGGAGGACACATGGAGAAAGAAGGGTGGAGTCAAAGAGTCGAGAGGAGGCACAGAGAAGAAAAATGAACGTCCCATGCTAATAAAGGTACCTCCATGTGTCAGAGGGTAAATAAGAATATGGGTTAATTTAAAATGTAGTGGCTAGTTAGTAATAAGCCTGAGCTATTGGCCAAGCAGTTACAATTAATATAAGCCTCTATGTGGTAATTTGGAAGTGGCTCCTGGGATGGGAAAACTTTGCCTACAACTAAGGTCTAGGGTCCTGTTGTACCAGAAAGCACAATGCAATATGCCAAAGTCCTACCCAGCTATGATGGTTTTTAATCACATGAACAAATGGTGTAACCCAATAACATTAAATGTGCAGTGGTGCCACACGTACCTTGGTGGTAACCATCAACTCTCTAGTTGGACTTAAGACCTACTTAGCAAGACATAAATCATCCTGGTACTGGAGACCTAGCCAGCTTACCAGGGCTAGTGAAGCCATGTATCATGGAGGAGAACCTACAACCAGCACTTTTCTAATCCAGCACAATCCCCAGCTACATTCTAACTGCTCGTCTGTATACCCACAGATAAGTGTAGCCCTCACCTTGCATTAAGGTAACTTTTCTTTGCAACAATGGAGACCATTACAGAAAGTCAACCAAAATGCAGAGTTGTGGAGCATCATTCTAACTGACATCTCGACAATACAACTCCTTCGCCTAAGGCTCAGGGATCACTGGGGAGAAGGGACAGAAAGATGGTAAAAGCCAGATGAACAAGAAGTTTGTTGTGAGGTTGTGTCTCCTAGAAATGCCAGAAGCTACACCCATAAAAATTCATCAACATTATTGTCTGAACGTGAGCCAAATAAGGATGACATCAATAGACATGCTATATGGTTGGGGGAAAACTCTCAAAACCTCAACCCTCTACAAAGAACTACAGACCACTAAGGAATGCTAAGAGCAGGAGAAATAGTCTTACTCAGGAAGAACAAATCCAATTGGTTATCCAATACCAAGATAGTAAGTCCTGAAAACATATGCATGCAAGTAACATCTTACAGACTGAGTAGGCTGTATTCAAGTATTTTGGAATATGTACACACACCCCACCTCCACCACTACTAACAACAACAACAACAATTAGTTTTTTTAAAAAGAGGGGCTAGAGAGATGGCTCATCTAAAGGCCCTGAGTTCAATTCCCAGTAAACACATGGTGGCTCACAAGCATCTCTAATGAGATCTGGTGCCCTCATCTGGAATGCAAGCATACATTCAGGCAGAATACTGTATACATAATAAATAAATCTAAAAAAAAAAAGGCCTTAAATTTGAAAGTGAGAAAGGAGTGGTATATGGGAGAGTTTAGAGGGAGGAAAGGAAAGGGGGAAATGGTGAAATTATAATTTTTTAAAAACTAGTTTAAATGTATTTTATGTGCCTTGGTGTTATTTTGCCTGCATGTATGTCTGTGTGACGGTGTCGGATCCCCTGGAACTGGAGTTACAGACAGTTGTGAGCTGCCACGTGGGTGCTGGGAATTGAACCTGGGTTCTCTGGAAGAGCAGCCAGTGCTCTTAACCACTGAGCCATCTCTCCAGCCTCTGATGAAATTACAATCTTAAAAAAGTGTTTTATTTTCTTTTAAAGGTAATTACAGCTCCAATAGGAAGAAAGTCTTTGGTAGAAGGTAGACGGCAGGTCCCTATGTAAACTGTGCTATCAGGTGCTATCTCTTCACTAAGTATTAGAAGACTTTTCCAAAAAAGCTATAGGAGCTTGTGTTGTCCCCTGCTGCCAGGATTTCTTCTGTTTCTATAGTGGCTCATATTCAGACGGAGCGCAAAATAACTTCCTTTGCTCAGCGCTGGCATGAGATTATACACAGGGGATCCTACGGACGCGCAGTCAGGATTTGCCTCCACAAGCCACCTCCCTGTGACAAATGACCCGTGGGGAAAGACAAATGAAGCTTGGAACTGGGTGAGCTGTTTTCTGAGAGTAATTGCTCTCAAGGTGTTGTCACCGAGAATTCCTGGCGGGGGAAAAAACGGATTGTGTCCCAGGGAATTAAACACACACAGGCGTAAGCGTGCTACAATGGAATACTGTGGGCGAGCTGGCTCCAAGGCTGAGAGTCCACGATACAGGGATGGAGAGTTAGACATTTTGGGGTTGTGGAGGGAACCTTGGTGGCTCTAACTTAGAGGCAGAATGTGAATTCGGTTCAGAAAAGCAGATGCGGGACACTTGCCACCGAATCTCATTGTGCCTGCCAGCTCAGTTTCTGGGTGGGCAGAAAGCCTGGTTCCAGGGATGCTCACTGGAATGCTTGCATTGCATCTACTGGACCGTCCCAAGGAGTGACTGGCCGAAGAAATTTTAATGATGCTCCATGAAGGCAACTAATAGTTCTGGGCTCTTTGGTTGGCCTTGTTTAAATTACTTGTTCCAGTCTAATTCCAATGTGTGTGTGTGTGTGTGTTTTATTCTTTATGTTCGTTTGTTTGTTTGTATTTATTGTCAATGTGAGAGGAGGGAGCTGGGAGTGGTCCATGGGGCATGGATGAAGTTAGGGGACAACTTTATAGTCAATTTCCTCTTTTCAGTTTTAAATGGACTCTAGGGATCAAGCTCCAAACTCCAGTGGTTAGGCCTTTACTCCTGAACTCTCAACAGCCCCAAATTCTGCTTTTTTTTTTTTTTTTTTTTTTTTTGCAGTTGAGACAATTCTGGACTCTCAAAGGGCCACTTTTTTAAAAAAAATATTTATTTATTAATTATGTATAAAGTATTCTGTCTGCACGTGTGCTGCAGGCCAGAAGAGGGAACCAGATCTCATTACAGACTGTTGTGAGCCACCATGTGGTTGCTGGGAATTGAACTCAGGACCTCTGGAAGAGCAGTCAGTGTTCTTAACTTCTGAGCCATCTCTCCAGCCCCTCAAAGGGCTACTTATACAGAATCCTTTTGGTATAGATATAGGCAAAAATGTAGTAAATGCATTTTGGATCTGTGTAGAGAAGTCAAGTGATTTTACAAGTAACTCATTAAGTTGTTTTTAACTTACAACTATTTTAAGTGAAATTTATCCTAACATGTCCTAATTTAGGAGGAACCACGGAAACTGATTTACAGAGAGCTGCTGATCCAAAATTCCTGCATTGTTAAATTTTAGTATAGGAATGTATGGGCACTGTGGATGACCATTTAAGCAACTTGCTGCCGTTTCAAACCAAACGAGTCAGGCTGAATTTAGACTGACCCTTGAGTCTCAGAGCTTCTCCGAAATATCACGGACACTTCCAGGGGCCGATGCAGCCTACTTTATCTTAGGCTGGGACCACATTAACAGTTCAGATAACTAACTCCAATGCAGGTCAGAACCCCTGCCCTTCCCGAGGTCTGGAAGCCTTAAGCTGGAGCTGAGTTTGGTAGAATTCTGTCAGATAAGCAGGGCTGTGGAAGAATGGTGTGGTCCACACGCCAGTGCTGGCTGGGGTCTCTTCAGTATTTGACATTTACCCATGTCCTACCAGCTTCTGATCACTCAGTATGAATTTGCCTCCATCATTCCTACAGGTTCAACCTCAGGCCCATCACACGGATCTGAAGTGATTTCTTTCAAGATAGCTAGCGATTTTCTTTAAATTGAAATCTTTTACTATGGAACAAATAAAAATCAGATTGAAAAAAAATGTGTGAAAGTATGTTTATTTTTCTCCTGGCTATTTCTTTATGATACATTAAAAATAATTACCACTCTGCCATTTCGTTATTGTTGTTGGCCAATTCTGAAAGTGAATACTGACTGTAGAAAATGAACCCTAACAAAGACATTACCTGTACATTTGGAAATAAAACAGCCATAATGTATATAACAAAGAGAACACATCATGGATACTGTATAACTTCCCAGTTCATGTGTAACTTTTTCTGATACTCGTTATCTTGTTTATTTTTGTGGTAGGGATTGAAACCAAGACCTCGTGTTGAACTGTGCCCCTGGCCACTAGTTATCCTTTATTTATTGTGCAAAGGATCCTGGTTCTTTTTTTTTTTTTTTAAGATTTATTTATTGATTAAGTATACAGTGGTCTGTTTGCATATGTCCCTGCAGGCCAGAAGAGGGCACCATATTTTATTACAGATGTTTGTGAGCCACCATGTGGTTGCTGGGAATTGAACTCAGGACATTTGGAAGTGTAGCCAGTGCTCTTAACCTCTGAGCCATCTCTCCAGCCCAGGATCCTGGTTCTTAATTCCTTTGATTTGTCTTTTAGCACAGTAATATTCTAGAGATTATAGGTAAATTTACATCTAATAAAGATATTATATTGTCCTTCCCTTTACTATTTATCTTTCCCGCTATCATTCTTCCTTAGCGTATCTGTTCTTCGTAATTCAACTGTACACCTCTAGGCAAATTCCTTCATCCACAATCAGCCGACCAGCGCCATGATTCTTCTCTCTGCCCCGAATGTGTTCTGTGTATACCTCATCAGTTCTTAGACGTTGCTGATGCTGTCTGTTCCCAATGTACTTGGATTCATTCTTGCATGCCATTGGTCAGTACACTTGGATTCATTCTTGCATGCCTCATGCTTTGTTGAATAGTATTCCAACTCGTTTCTTTCTCATTGACATTAATATTATCAATCGCAATCGCTGGCCACTCACTGAGTGCAGGGTCTTCTGCTAAGTGCTTCATACACTTCCTCATGCTCAATCTGGGTAACTGAGAGTGTAGCTCCATCCTGGTAACTTCAGCTGCAAAAGCAGCTAATTCTGAAGACAGCGTCCCTTGGCCTAAATACAAGGATAGCAAGGTGGGAAGAGGTCAAGATGGCCCAGACAACAAAGCAGGGAACAAATGTCAAGCCAGGAGACTGGGTTTGTTCTTGGTCCACTCCTTCTGGCTGTAAGCTGAAGAGCAAACTTTGTTCAGTTGTTATCAGCTTCGGCTTCTGCATTTCTTACACGAGGACTGTAAAGATCTTTACCATGTGGAATTCTGAGGGCTACTGTGACGCTGCATTGACTGTCACTGGAACCTTTTGGGTTTCTGAGAAAACCCTGCACAACCTTTGAATTGCTGCCACTCTCCTTATTCGGGAACGACTGCCTTCTAGTCTTTCCCTCTCATCATATATTGCACATAGCTGGAATCGCATTGTTTTCTATGTGAGTATGGGATGACTTCTGAAATACTCCAATGATAATATCCCTCTCTTTGTTTTCTGTGTGTAATTCTATTACTAAGACACTGGGCTTCCTGGATTTGAGTGGCGTATTCTTTTAATATTTTTAATCTTATCTTTTATAGTTTTTCTGCACGTGTGTATGGTTCATGCAACTTATGGAGAATTTCTTCAATTCTTGTTCTTGTCCCCCTTCTCTTTCTGTTCCTCCTTCTACTCCTTTCCCCATGGCCACTATTTCATTTTACATGCGCGTATCACATGTGCACAGTTCCCAGAGAGGCCAGAAGAGAGTATTCCAGGCCTGGAGTTACAGATGGGCTGTAAATCGCCACATGGATGCTGAAAACTAAACCTGGGTCCTTTGGAAGAGCAAGGAACACTCTTAATCACTGAGCCATTTTTCCAGCCCTACCTACTACCACATTTTTAATTTGAAAGCATTTTTTTGTCCTCTGAAATCCCTTTTAAAAATATCTCATTTTTAAATGAATAGCATTCTCTCACTGATTAGTAACATATCATTTGCTGTTTCTGCTTTTTGTGGATTCTCACTTGTCTTACATTGGATTACGCATTTTTTCACAGTTCCAGGGAATTTGCATTTCCTGTTTTGATCTCTGTCTAGTGTTTCAAAGTTTGGCCATCTTTTTGTTCTATGGATGCAGGAAACTCTCCAAGCTCTGGGAACAACAATTTGTGGCACTTGGGGGTAGAGCAAGTACATAGTGTGTCCCTTTGAGTCTGTAAGAGCCAAACTTTTTGCTCAGGAACTCAGCACCAGGAAAATGAAATGGAAGCCACAAAGGCAAGCTGTTAGCCAAAACATAATAAAAGGACAAGATTTCCTTTCTTTCTTTTTCTTTCTTTCTTTCTTTCTTTCTTTCTTTCTTTCTTTCTTTCTTTCTTTCTTTTTTTCTTGAGACAGTGTTTCTCTAGTTGTCCTGGCTGTCTTTGAACTTGCTCTGTAGACCACGTGAGCCTTGAACTCAACTGAGATCCGCCTGCCTCCCAAGTGCTGGGATTAAAGGCATGCGCCACCACCGCCTGGCTAAGATATGCTTTTTAACATTACCTGAAAAATTAGGCAACTATACATTAAATCAATTCCAACAATTGGATAATGGGCACCACAGAAATCTACCACGGAGAAGAAAAGTACGTAAGAGTCATTTGTCTGAACCAGGTATCTCACCATCCGAAGGCAGCTGCCAGTCACAAAGCAGCGCAAGCAGGGTCTGGCAAGACCAGTTAGGGGAAAAAGCAGAAATCACAGTTTAGGATAACTAAGATGTCAAGAATTTGTGGGTCTCAGTACCTCAAGAAATAGAGCTTGAGAAGGGGAAAGAAGGGAGGAAGGAGAGGAAGAGGGAGGAGGCAAAGAAGAGGGAGGGAGAATGGGTAGATAGAGAGGGACAGAGAGAGGAAGAAAAGGAGGGAGAGAGAATGCATGCAGGCGCTAGAGTAGAGGTTTCTGCTGAGTATCGATGTGTGTGTGTGTGTGTGTATTTATTCGAGATCAGAAAAACAAATGTCAGAAAGCAATAGGAAAAGCAATGATTCCAGCATAAATAAGTTTGGTAGTAGCTCTTGTTCCCACCGGGCATGGTGAACAGATTGGGTAGAGATTATCCAGCAGGGTTGCCTTAGTAGTGGGCCTAAATCAGTCTTTGACTAATGTCTGTTTGAATCCACCTTACCAAAGCTTAGAAGAAAACCTTGAAAGCAGCCAGCTACTCTAAGGAACCTTCCAAAGTGCCGGAAAAACATTCAGCCTTATTTAATTAAGGGAATAAGACAAACTAGGCAGGTGATGGAAATAGCAGAAAAGTATCTTTATGAATATGCACCGTATGTTCAAGAATGTCAAAGAAGAAGTGCATTTAGAAGAGAAGCAGAAGATATATGTATTTATATATGCATATATATGTATATACAGATATTTAAGATGCAAAGGGGTCTTTTAAAGATGAAAACACCCTTCTGAAGTGAAAGATTGGGTTGGATTAAGAGTAGATGTGTGGTTAGAGAAGAAAAGTAAAGTAAGCTTTCTTTAAGACAGTAACCCAGCCCGGTGGTAGCACACACCTTTAATCTCAGCACTTGGGGGCCAAAGACAGGTGGATCTCTGAGTTGCCCTTATGCCATTCCAGGAGTCTATGGGGTTTGGAGTCAAGGGAATAACTAGAATGAGGCTTAATCCACAATCTTGAGCCGGTCTTTGTATCAGAGTGCTTAAACCTGCATGTTTTGAATATTTTCCCATGTTTGCTTTCTAATTTCCCCCCTAATTTGTAAATTTCCTTTGCTTTGTTATTCATTACAACATTCATTTGTTTTTCAAGTTAAAAACTGCTGCTTGGGCTGGAGAGATGGCTCAGAGGTTAAGAGCACTGACTGCTCTTCCAGAGGTCCTGAGTTCAATTCCCAGCAACCACGTGGTGGCTCACAGCCA
Organism: Ondatra zibethicus; assembly: GCA_004026605.1. Classification (NCBI taxonomy): domain Eukaryota; kingdom Metazoa; phylum Chordata; class Mammalia; order Rodentia; family Cricetidae; genus Ondatra; species Ondatra zibethicus. Next base: position 58,009 of record PVIU01007946.1, on the reverse strand, counting down.
TCTATAATGAGATCTGATGCCCTCTTCCGGCCAGCAAGCATGCAGACAAACAGAACACTGTATACATAATAAATAAATAAATATTTAAAAACAAAAAACTCCTGCTGGCTTACTCGAGATTAACTTCCAAACATGTCCTCTGTATTTCCTTGTGTTGGCTTATGTCAGATGATATCTGTCTTGGCTAGTTTTACGTCAGCTAGACACAAGCTGGAGTCACCTGGAAGGAGGAAACCTCAATTGAAAAAAAAAAATGCCTTCATAAGATCCAGTTGTAAGGTATTGTCTTAATTCGTGATTGATATGGGAAAGCCCAGCCCATAGTGGGTGGTGCCATCCCGGGATGGTGGTCCTGGGCTCTAGAAGAAAGCAGGCTGGGTGCTGGAAAGGTGGCTTAGTGGTTAAGAACATTGGCTCTTCTTCCAGAGAACCCTGTTTCGATTCTCCGCACCCACATAGCAACTCACATCTGTCTGTAACTCCGGTTCTGGGGCTTCTGACACCCACACACAGACATGCATGTAAGCAAAACACCAATGAACATAAAATTAAAAAATAAGGGGACTGGAGAGGTGGCTCAGTGGTCAAGAGCACTGGCTGCTCTTCGGAGGACCTGGGTTCAATTTCAAGCACCCACATGACAGCTCACACCTGTCTGTAATTGCAACTCTGGGAGTTCCGATACCTTCACACAGATACACATGCAAGTAAAACCACCAATGCACTTAAAATAAATAATAAAATAAAATGAAAAATAAATTAAAAATAAAAAGTGGACTGAACAAGCCACGCGAAGCAAGCCAGTAAGTAAGCAATACCCCTCCACGACTTCTGCATCAGCTCCTGCCTCCAGGTACCTGCTCTGCCTGAGTTCCTGTCCTGCCTTCCTTCAATGATGAACAGGGATATGGAAGTGTAAACCAAATAAAGCTCTTCCTCCCCAACTTTCTTTTTGGTCATGGTGTTGCACTGCAGGAACAGAATAACTAAGACGATATTGTTAGCTGATCGTTCTGGCCTCTCTCCTTCACAGGATTGGACTCAGTCCTTCACAGATCTCTGGAGAGGTTTGCGATGCAGTAGCAGAGACTCCTGTCTGTTGTGACTGTTCTAATGAGCACTCACCAAGAGTGTTCTTGATTCTGTGCCTCTCGACTCCATAAGTATTTTACATATATCATTGTATTTAACCTTTCCAACAGCCTGTGCTATAGGTCGTTGAATCCACTGAAGAAACTGAGGCAGAGGTAGGTTATGTAAAAACACGGTTAGATTTCAAAGGTGGGGCAGATAGGGCAGACATTTAAAAGCATGGTTCTGCCTGGTTATAAAGCTTAAAACACCACACTGTATTTAATCCTTTAGGATCCTGAAGTCCCCTTGGGGTTGCTTAGATGCAGAGTCTATGTATCATTAATTCTTCATTCTCCGTACTTAGCCTGGATTTTCTATTTGGTGGTAAGTCTTTAAAAGTTACATATTTTAACTCTATAATGTTTTCGGTGTCCTCGGATGAGTCCCAGCGCTAATTAGTCAGAGTGAAACAAGTTTGATCGCCCTGTTGTTAATTGCTCTATTTTAGGCCAAGTACGGCCCTAAAGGAGATTATTTTTTTATGCAAAGCTATGAGGCACTTTCCTATTTTATCTCAAGCATTACCCTTTGCTAGCACTCTCTTTGTGGCAGATTATTTAGAAGGTTTTTAACTGACATTGCCACGCAATTCAACAGGGTTCCACTTGTAATTGTGAATGGATAATCTCATGGAGGTTTCCAGAATTGAGCTTGATTTCTTTGGCTCCTTTTCAGTCAGGTGAGACTTCCTAGATGAGCCTGGAGTCTGTCTCATCATTTTTTTTTCTCAGCTGAAAATTTCAACTCTCCAGTTACCTCTGAAAATTGCAGGTCAATTTGTAATGACGGCAAAGCAGCCATCTTCAATAGACCTGAGAGTGGTCTGGGTTATCTGCCATTCTTGCCTAGACAGAGAGAGTTCAACTCATCTCCCTTCCCAGGCAGAAATCTGTGTCTAGAGAACAGAGAGAGAGAGAGAGAGAGAGAGAGAGAGAGAGAGAGAGAGAGATCTTTAAGATGATAATGCTAGTGAGTTACATCTCTCTTCATTCTGCTGTGTGTTTTAGGGCCGCACCTTTCCCAGCATTCCCTAGTCTAGTTCTATTAGGAAGCCTGAGGAGGTCAGATTTTCTTCAAGCAAGAGATCAGGGTAGAACATGAAGGTTTTTTTTTAATATTTATTTATTTTGTATACAATATTCTGTCTACATGTATGCCTGCAGGCCAGAAGAGGGCGCCAGACCTCAGTACAGATGGTGGTGAGCCACCATGTGGTTGCTGGGAATTGAACTCAGGACCTTCGGAAGAGCAGGCAGTGCTCTTAACCGCTGAGCCATCTCTCCAGCCCAGCATGAAGGTTTTTAACGAGAATCCTGGCTTTCCGTTCCAAGATGATGGTGTTTGAGCGAGGTTACAGTTTTTACAAAGGGTGACTGAAGTTCTTACTCCCCCCGGATTGCTTTCACTTATTTGACTTAAACACGCAGTTGACCACTGCATAATTTATAGAAGGCAACTGAACAGAGTGGACAGGTCTAGAAATTTCAGTCAGCATTGAGCTTTTAGCAGATCGTTGCAGATTGTACGTTTTGTTCTGATTACACATGCATTTTTACCGACTCACACATCATAAAAGAATAAGATTACTGGGGCTGGAGAGATGGCTCAGAGATTAAGAGCATTGACTGCCCTTCCAAAGGTCCTGAGTTCAATTCCCAGCAACCGCATGGTGGCTCACAACCATCTTTAATGGGGTCTGGTGCCCTCTTCTGGCCTGCAGCATACACATGGACAGAATATTGTATACATAATAAATAAATATTTAAAAAAAAAGAATAAGATTACTAAGTGATGATGAGAGGCTGGAGCGATGGCTCAGTGGTTAAGAGCACTGACTACTTTTCCAGAGGATCAGGGTTCAATTCCCAGCACCCGCACAACAGCTCTAATTCCAGAAGAGCTGAAGCCCTCTCGGGCCGCCTTGGGCCACAGGAGCACGCATGTGTTGTGTAGGCATTTACGCAGTCAAAACACCCATCAGCATAAAATGAAAAAATAAAAAAAAATCAATTGAAAAATCGTAAAGCGATCATTTTATTGAAGATAGAAGGTATCTGAAATACGACCACACATGCGACTCTTGGTGAGAGATGTGCTTGGTTAAGAGAGAAAGCCAAGTTCTCGGGTGTGGTGGCCCATGCCTGTTATCTCAGAAAAAGCTTCAGGAGCTCTGGGTCATCCTTGGCTACATGATGAGTTGGAGGCTAGCATGGGGTATTTGACATGCAGTCTCAAAACACATTAAACTATTGAGGAAAGTTGGCAGTGGATTGAGTAAGGAAGAAGCTTGTGTTTCCGAAACAAAGGAATCTCTGAGGACCTGGGCCACCCAGGAAGGTTGTCATGGTCCCAAGCTACATCCAGCTACCTTCTTTTTTATCCTTGGAGTGTGGCTTTTTGTGTCTTACTGGTGGTACTGGTACACTCATGATTGTGTTCCAAGTCAGAAAAAAGGAGACAAGCAAACAAAAAAACCAAGTGGACACACAAGTATAGCTAAGCACTCGAGATGCCTCTCCTCTATTTTATAGCCTAGTTTATTTTTGTTTAGCCCACATTTGCTGGAGGTTGGGTACATGCTCACAGTGAGATCTAAGTTAGATGGATGTTTCCAGCTGACTGAGAAATTGCTGCCTTGAACTAAAGTGGGTTGCTTTGCTTACAAAGGCAGAAGAGAAAGTGGCATTTTAGAATGTGTTATAGACAGTGTAGCTCACGCCAACAGATTCTAAAAACAGGTGCAGCTAATATCTGCATGTCTAATAAACACTTAAAAAAATGTAAAATCGCACAAGAATACCCTGGGTTGCCTTAAAATAAGATCCTCCAGTGTGTATTTTATAAAATATAAAAATATATTTTAAAAAGATTTCTGTGTTAAATTAGTCAGGAAATTTGGGTTAAGCATTGTTAAAAAACAGGGCCTTCCTAAAAAAAATCTTCAAAGACAAAAAAAAAACCAACCCCAAAAAACCAAGATGACACAATTCCTAAATGTCCTTCGCTGTAGAACTGACTTACTTTGTGGCCAGCATAGATGTGGGGACAGCTCTGTTAAGAGCCGTATAAAAGTACCTCCAGTTTGAGAAGTGGTTAGCAGAATTTTAACTTACAGCTCAGCAAGAGAAATTCTTATCTTTGTCCAAAAACTTGAATTAAAAACTATCCTTAGAATAGATTTTTGTGAATTCTGGTTGGATGGATGAAAACATTTCAAAAACATTTGGCTCAGTAGGAAAATTATTGGAGCTCTCTTTCTATCTTCACTTCTCATGTCCCCACCCACTCCCTTTTTCCCCTACACTAGGCTAGCCTCAAACTCACCGAGACTCGCCTGGCTCTGCCTCCTGAGGACTGGGATTAAAAGCGTGCACCACAACCTGCACCACCACAACCCGGCGATTCTTTTATCAACAATCTCTATGTGCTCACAGGGATCTGAATCAAGAGAGCAATGGACTGGCCCCCGAGAAGACGGGATCACACCTGGGTCTAGGATCTTTCCCTGCTCCCTTCTTGCAGGGCTACCCCGCGCAAGGAAGGTTTGGGAGAGAGCATGCAGGTGAGGCGCAAACGCGCACAGGAAAGGAAGGAGGGTTGAACAGAGAATGCCTAGGGAATATGGGAAGCCAGAATAAAGGCCGTGGGGCTGAGGGAGTTATCGGCTGGCTAAGCCAACCTTGGCACAGTGGTTCCTTAGTTCCCACTTACAAAGACGCCAAGGAGACATCTGTCCATAAACCTCTTCTTCAAATATACTTCCGATGTAATAAAGTCAGATTGTCATCTGGGCTGGCACTGTTAGGCAGTTGGTGATTGATTTCCTTCAATACTCGAGAAAGGCTGAAAGGAAAAAGGAATCTTTCTCAATGTGCCTGGTTTGGACAATGTTTCCCTCTTTCCCGTGCCTGCATGGGCAATGTCTTCAGCAGCAGGGGAGTAGCTGTTCGAGAATAGTTTTAATAGGAAGAGAAAAGGTTAATAGAGCAGGCACAGGCTTGTCTCATGTGTCCTGGAGGTATCTGAGTGAAACAGGATCTCCTCTTTCCCTTATTTTAAAATTTCAAAATGTAGCGTAGAAAAACTAAAGTCAAACGTTTCAAAAAGTACCTAGAATTTTATTCCCCTCCCAACCTAACGAGAAAGGAAAAGATCAAGAGTAGCAATGTGTGACTATTTGTTGCCAAAAATAACCGAATGTCCAACACAGAGAGACCACCAGTGAATCCGGCAAAGAATTTCAAAACCAGTAAGAGAAACTACATCCTTTGACATTTCCTGAGTCCAGAGTATTATATTCATTTATCTTCAAGTAGGATTGAGCTGTTCCTAACTGGAGTGAGTGACATTAGCAAAGGGAAGGCTTTTGTTCTCATCATGACCAGAAGGCTGCATGTAATATACACGAAGGAGTCTGACTGGCTATTTGTCTCCATTTCTTGTCCCCTTCCCCTAGTCCACCTTCACCTGAGCAGAGTTTGAAAACATCAGACGCTGGTTTACTCCACATCCTTGGCAGCGAGGAATGGTCATGTGTGTGCCAGCTAATAAGATCCAGAAGGATTTTTTTTTGCAATTTCTTTTCATACTACATATTATGGTCACAGTTTTCCCTCCCCATCTCCTTCTAGATCCTCCTCACTTCCCTGCCCCTCTAACTCCATGCCTTCTTTTTCTCTCCCCTTAGAAGACAAACAGGAAAACACACACACACACTCATGCACAAATAAAAAAATAATCCTATAGATGGCCACTACTATACAGGTGCCCAGTGGAATAAAATATAAAATCCAGAAAGATATCAAAATATCCAGAAGATTGTAGAATAGGAGAAAGTAGTCATTCCAATGGATGGTTTTAGAATGCTTAATAACTATCTAAAAGAAAACAAGAGATTTAAATTCTGTACCAGTTAAGAACGCTTGGACTATAAGTACAACACTGACAGCTAATACAGGCTTGACATTCTAGGAGATTGCCTTTTCCATCTCATGAATTCCAAAAGGTGGGGTGGCTAAATTAATACCCAGGGAGGGTTCCAAGCCCCCAGGTGTTCCCTCTCACCCTCCTCAGTAGACTGGCATTCACTCAGTCCTTAGGTTTAGACTCACATGACCTAAGGGGTTGGTCACAAAGCAAGACGTCAAGTCCTTCCATTTGAAGGGCAGGAGGTCAACATAGCCACGGTGGAGAGAGGCTGCCCTGAAGAACTGTGTTCCTGCCTTTCGAAAGCCACCCAGTGAACTCACAGGGACTGTAGCAGCATGAGCACAGGTCCAAGCCAGAAGGGGCCCCAGTCCTGAAAGGGGAGTGGACACTAACTCCCCTTCCTCACCAAGAAGCCGTCTCTAATTCACAGCCACTTGCAAAGAAAAAAATCGTTTTCTCCATTGGAGTCCGACTGGGTATATAACCACACTTAAAGGCAGGCACCATGCCCTGTAGAAAACTGTTAACATAAAATGAACTCAATGGTATTTTTGTAGATTTTTCTTTTTGTCTCATAATGCTTTGTTTGGGCACTTTTAAAAATATCTGGCTGGTCTTTTGCTTGTATAATACGTTTTCTGATTTTGCATTTTATGGTGTGTACGTGTGCATGTGTGTGTGTGCAGGTGCTTGAGGAAACCAAAAGAACCTATCTGGTGTAGTAGGTTCTTCTGTCTATATGTTGCTTTTATTGGTTGAATAAAGAAACTGCCTTGGCCTTTTGATAGGGCAGCCCTTAGATAGGTGGGAAGAAAGAACAGAATGCTGGGAAGGAGGGCAGAGTGGCAGACGCCATGGTTCTCCTGCCTGAGCCGGACGCTGGTTAGACTCTTGCTGGTAAGCCACAGTCACGTGGCGATACACATTAATGGAGATGGGTTAAACCTAGATGTGAGAGTTAGCCAATAGGAGGCTAGAGCTAATGGCCAAGCAGTGTTTTAATTAATACAGTTTCTGTGTGATTATTTTGGGTATAAGCTAGCCGGGTGGCCAGAACAAGGGGCCTCTCCTTACAACACCTATCAATTATAGGCAGTTGTGAGCAACTATATGTGGGTGTTAACTCCAGTTCTCTGGAAGAACAACAAGCACTCTTAACGGCCGAGCCATCTCTCCAGCTCCCTTCTAGCCTTTCAATATCTCTCAGGGAATGTTTAGTATTGGTACTGTTTTAATTTATGAGTTATGATATTTCTTCCCAACTTTGCAATGGTCTTTAGGTCTGATTTCTCTCTGGTCCAGTGGATAGTTCCCTTTGCTTTCTTGTGACCTTAAGAACCATGTAACTGCCAGGCAGTGGTGGTGCACGCCTTTAATCCCAGCACTTGGGAGGCAGAGGCAGGTGGATCTCTGTGAGTTCGAGACAAGCCTGGTCTACAAGAGCTAGTTCCAGGACAGGCTCCAAAGCTACAGAGAAACCTTGTTTTGAAAAAAATAAAAAAGAACCACATAACTAGCAAGTGAACAACAATATAGACATCTGTTGGGGGCTGTGCATCCCTGGACCCTGAATTTCCTGTAAAACAACTTGTTTTTCCTATGCTTGCAGCTGCTCTGAACATGAGAACCTCAGGAGTTCTTGATGGCAGGGAATTGGTTTCTGGTGGGTTTGGCTGGGGCGTGGCTATCAGTTAAGGATGCCTATATAAGCTGCCCTGGAACACAATAAAGGAAGCATTCTTGGGGAATTCAAGGATGACCCGTGTCTCTGTCTCTGTATGTGTGTGTGTGTCAATCTCCAGGCCCCTGTCCAGCTTGTGAATGGTCCCACGGCATACGCTTCAGGCTTAGTACCGTAGTACACATAATACAGGCACTACAGGACCGTAGTACACATAGTAGCACAGACGGTAAAGACACTCCCTTCCCAATATTTTCTAGAAAGAAAATGGAGGCTCTTGGCAGTTTGAAAGTTTTTTAATAGTTGATGTTTCTTCATAGCATAGAAGAAGACAATAGCAAGTTCAGTGTGATTTTGAGAAAAAATATAGAGCCGAAGGGAATTGATTGTTTGAAGCTTGAAATATCTAATATCTTTATGATTGAGGAGAGAATACAATCTGAAAGTTGAGGCTGACAACTCCAGCGGAGTCAGTAAAGAAGGACATACAGCTGTGCAGTAAGATGTAAGCCTCCCCCAACCTTCCCCACTGAACCCCCAATTTCCTTCTGTACAGTGATAAGCAATTATCTCATTCCCTGAAACACTTGCAATGTGATCCAAGTGGAGAGAGAGGAGGCCCCACACTTTGCTAACTTGGAAGGATGTTTTGCTTGACAGTTGATTAGGGGTTAAATGAACTGAAGAAAATTGATCATATTTGCTGCTTTTGCACTTATTGTAACAGCAATTATCTGCATTTTTCTTCTGCAGCTTGAAAGAGTAGATTTCAATAATTCTCCATGGAAGAAAAGCAAGAGTTTTGAACAGCAAAAGGGCAACCAAGATTTGAAGCCACCAGTTTGTCAATGGCTAAGGATCCTTATCTGGAAATTGGCTAACATGGTTGATAAACCTTGAAGACTGTCTTTTAAGACCTGCCAAAATGAAATAGTGCAGTTCTGGGGGTGGGAGGAAACAAAACACAAAATCACACACATCAAATACACTAGCTAGCTTATTATTAATTAGTCATCATAACATTATGAATCCTATCCACGTGAAATTGTTTATGGCTTCTTGTCCAGTATTTATGGAATGGTTACTATGCCAGCAGCCACCAGGCAGTGTTCTAAATGTTGGGGATGGCAATGAATAAGTAGATGAAAACCTCAGTCTACATGGATACAATCCCCCTTCCACATCCACACACACACACACACACACACACACACACACATACACACACACACACACACACACACACACACACATACACACACACAAAGCAGGCAACATGCAAACAGAACAATAGTATGCCATAGTCATAACTTCTGAAGAAAGGCAGGATGGGGGTAGAAGATGATGGAATTGTGCGCTAATGTGATATAGGATGTCCTTCTGTATATTATATGTATGATTATATGTTTCTCTTATTGGTTGATGAATAAAGCTGTTTCAGCCAATGGCCAGGCAGAATATACTTAGGCAGGAAATCAAAACAAAGATAGGGAAAGAGAGAAGGCAGAGTTGGGGTGAAACCATGTAGCCGCCCAAGAAGAGAGATACCAACAGCACCCTAAGGAGAAAGATGCCAGGACAGAGGTAACGCCACAGCCATGTGGTGATACACAGATCAGTAGAAATAGCTAATTTATAAGAGAGAGAGGCTAGCCAGAAAGAAACCTAGGCCACTGACCAAACAATTATAACCGTTAATAAGCCTCAGAGTGGTTATTTCATAAGCTGCTGCGGGGACCCAGTGGGCAGAGAGAAACCAGTCCAGCGGGACCGCCAGATGGAGAAAAATCTCCATCCACGCTGGTGACTTGTTAATTAATCAAAAACTAAATGGAGTAAAGAAACGGCATGTTCGGCTCTCGAGAGAATGCTGTTGAGTAGAAGAAGTAACACCGTTGATACATTCAAGGATCACGAGCCAGTAAAAATGACTTGAGAGGTATGTGTCATCCAATCTGTAGTTCAAAATGTTTTATTACTCATCTATAAATGTTTAAGAGAGTGAGAATGATCATTTATTTTACTCGATGAGGTCATGACCTTAAAGATGTCCAAGGTCATGGGAATGTGATAGCCTCCCACAGGCAGTTAAACATACCTGAATGGAGCTGGAGGGTGGCAGCTCATGATTTCAATCCCAGCACTGTAGGGGCAGAGGCAGAGGCAGAAATCTGAGTGTGAGGCCAGTTTGGTCTACAGAGCAAATTCCAGGACAGCCAGGGCTACATACAGAAACCCTGTCTCAATAAATAAATGAGTAAATAATAAATAACCTGAATAATTATGATGGTCTATGAGGTCTATGAATTTAAAGTCAGTCTGGGCTACATAGTAAAATCTCTATCTCACAAAACAAACACAAAAACAACAGCAACAAGGAGAAAGTTTTCCTAGTTGGTATGAGAGAGCTAGAGAGAAGAAAAATAAGAGGCAACAGTTGGCTTTGAAGATGGAGCAGGAGGCCACAAACTATAGCATGTAATCACTCCTACGAGCTGGAAACGGGAAGGGAATGGACCCTCTGGAAGGGACCAGATGTGCCAATACCTTGACTGTGGGCCCCTGGGTCCCTGTCAGACTTCTGAACTGCAGAAATGCCCCACGGTAAACTTGTGTTGTTTTATGTTGCCAAGTTTGTACTGGTTTTTATGGATGCTGTAGGAAAACCCGAAATTTACTCTACTTCCAAATTATCCCTGGCAGATGAAAGCAATGTAAGATTATTCGTGCCAGGGCAGGATGGAGGGGGAGGGAGGAGGGTTAGTGGTGGAGCAGGTGGGGAATGGGAGAAGGGGAGGAAGTGTCAATTTTTGAATGGAAAAATAAAATAAAAAGAAACACAAAAAAACAAAAAAAAAACAAAAAAAAAAAAACCAAAAAAAGATTATTCATGTCATGGCTTACATTTTAAAAAGCAGTTTGGTTATCTATTTTGCGTTTTTCTCTTGATCTTGCCCCATTTCAGATGCTCTGAGATGGGATAGTTGCATGAGACATGGCAGTTATCCCGAGTTCACTAGTAGCCAGGTAGTTGGTAAATTATTATTATGGATGAGCCTGTTAATGTTAAGCTTAAATTTTAGATTGACATTATTACCATTTCTGTGGCTCCAAGGGAGGACCTCATGCATGCTGGGTAAGCCCAGTACCACTGTGCACACCTCCAGCTTGTGATTATTTTAAATTCACAGCTCATAATTGCATACATTCATGGATACAGTATGATGGCTTGATACACGCAAACAATGTCGAATGATTAAATTAGGCTAATTATTATATCCGTCATCTTGTTTACTTGTCATTTTTAGCGGTATTGTAACCAGAGCGCTGGAATTCATAATGCCTGTCACGGCAAGTGCCAATGAGCGGTGTCGGGAGTTGAATCTTTAAGTTGTGCTTCATTCTGAGACCTGACCGCCTGAGAAGGCAGATGGTTTACAGGTTAAAAAGTGCTTGACATGTCTTCTCCAGCCAGCAGATTATATGGGGAGAAGTGCGTGCATGCATGCGTATGTAGAACAGGCAGTCACTCTGGAGCTCAGCCTTGCCCCTCCAGTCAGGTGGTCAGCCATGTTTGTGAGACTTGATGTCTGTACCACTCCTATTATCATTTTCTTCTCGAGACAGGGTTTTTCTGTGCAGCCCTGGATGTCCTGGAACTTACCCTGGAGACCAGGCTAAAACTCACTGGTCTGCCTGCCTCTGCCTCCCAAGAGCTGGGATTAAAGGCGTGCGTCACCACTCTTCCCTCAGTCTGGGCTGCATATGTCTCGGATAACACTAAGTTCAGTTCTTGTCTGCCTGTACTGCCCTTGTACCCCTCCAGGGTTTCTGGCCTGGTGAGATGTTAATTCAGAACAAATATTAGCAGTGGGATAAGCACTAAGCTATTGATAACTTGTGTGTGCAGACTCCATCCTACAATATGGAGTACAATTTTTCTTTTAATTGTTTGGAGAAATATTAAACAGTACTGTTGACTACAGTTCCCACAGTGTGCAACTGGTCTAGTTGAGTTGCTTTTGCTATGATAAAGACCGTGACCAAAAGGAACTTGGGGAGGAAAGGGTTTATTTCATTTTACCACCCCCAGATCACAGTTCCTCACAAAAGAAAGTCAAGTAGGAACTCAAGGAGGAGCTGAAGAAACCATGGAGGACGATCGCTTACAGACCTTGCTTCCCCTGGCCTATCAGTTACTCTTCTATATAGCCCAGGTTCACCTGACGAGGGAACCTGGCTCTGTCCGTAGTGGGCTAGGTCCTCCAAAATCAATTAGTGATTAAGAAAATGCCTTATAGATATGCCCACAGGTCAGTCTGAAGGAAGCAGTTTCTCAGTTGAGGTTCAGTCTCCCCAGGTAAGTCAAGCTGAGAACCAAATCTACCTGTTAGCTATTAGCAACTGAAGGTAACAATAGACCTCAACATTACCTCATGTATATTTAAAACTTCCAGTATGAAGATGTTTCAGGATGAGATTAATGTTTAGGTCAGGGGATTCTAGGAAGTGGGACACCTTCCACGACATGGGTAGGCCTCAACAAGCAGCCAATGGCCTGACTAGAACAAAGAATGACATCCTCAGAGCAAAAAAGAATTTTGTCAGCTGCACCAGGATTATACTTTTGGGTCACCACCAACCAGCTCCCAAATCATGACACAGAGACTCTTTATTAATTTTGTATGTTTGGCCTAGCTTAGACTTGCTTCTAGCTAAGCTCTTTTAACTTAACCTATTTCTCTTCATCTACTTTTTATCTTGGGGCTTATTGTCTTTCTTACTTCTGTATATATTACTTTCACTACTTCTCTATGTCTGTCTGTCTGGTGACTGTCTGTCTTCCTGTCCCAGGGGTCTCCCACGTTCTGTTCTTTCCCTGCTTCTTCTCTCGTTCTTCTTTTTTTTCAAGCCTAGATTTCTCTTCCTGTTTATTCTTTCTGCATGCCAGCCCCACCTATCCCTTTTCTGCCTAGCTATTGGCCATTCAGCTTCTTATTAGACTAATCAGGTGCCTTAGGCAGACAAGATGAAACACATCTTTACATAATTAAGCAAACACAGCAGAAACAAAAGTAATGCACCTTTATACAGTTAAAGTAATATCCCGCAGCATAAACAAATGTAGCGCATCTTTGCCTAGTTAAAATAATATTCTGCAACAATTGGCAGACGGCCGTGGACTTGACTTACAGCTCTTTCTTCAGTGTCTAACCCACCCGCCTGCCTCTTCATGTCTTGAACATTCCAAGCCTTTATACTAGAGCATATGTAGCTTTAGTCTCGCACACACACACACACACACACTTGCACACACACATACACACACTCAATTGGTTGTGTTCCTTTGAAGAACCCTACTTAGTTCAAGGTAAGTAAAAAAAAAAAAAAACAAACCCACCTCAATTTCTTGAGTCTGGAGTCTTGTGGAGCAGGGAGGTCTGGGCAGGACAGATACAGACTGGGAAGGGTAAACAGGGTCAGAGGAAGATGCTGTTCCATCCAGAGGGTGAGAAAAGGGGAACACAAAGGGTGTTTCCTGCCTCTGAAGACTCAGGAAAACAGTATCCTGTCCTTCAAGGGCAGCTGAAATCAGCCCTGCCTGGGAGGCTGCTTCAATAGAGAGGATAAGGAGTTTTAAATTCTGTCCCAGACTCTGTAGTATTTTGCCAGAACAGATTCCACAACACAAGGGCCTTGAACAACAGAGATGTGTGCTGCTTAGAGTTCTGAGGTTGGAAGCCCAAGGTCAATGGCTTCTCCTACAGTCTCTGTCCCTGCAGATGGTCCCTTGGCCGCCTGGTCTCGGGTCATTCTGCTGTGCATATGGTGCCTTTGGTGTCTTTGCCTGTCCAGATTATCTCTCCTTATGGAGACACCAGTCAGAATGAGCAGGGTCCACCCTCGGGGCCTAACCTGAACCTCTGTGAAGGCTATAGTTTTAAATATAGTCACTCTGTAAGGTACTGAGAATTCATGACTTCACTAAATGAATTGGTGTGTGTGTGTGTGTGATGTGTAATTGAATGTATAACCAGCTCCAAATGCTGACACAAATATTTCCCAGACCTCCCCATCAAAGAGCTAGCTAGCACTTAATACAGAGTAAATGAGCAGAGACGGCCTACAGCTACCTAAAGAGACCTCAACAAATGGGAGGGACTTTCCAGGGCACACATGCAGATCTGGGTGAACTCATGGTCCAAGTGTTAATGCGGAGATGGAAGGAAGAGAGGCTCCAGCGGCCTCCTCCTTGCCCCAATTCCCTGCTGGGCCACAGTTTATCGGCAGCTGATCTGCAGAAGCAGAGGCAGAATAAAGGATCATGAGTCACTCAGCCCATTGATTTCTGCCTAAGTTGAAGTCCCTGAGTTCTGTTCCTCACTGGGAAAAGCCCAGAAGCAAATATTTCTAGGGAGATGTAAGAGAATGGAGCAACTTTGACAGTGATGGGAGACTTTTATCCTTCTATAAATGATATATACTTTTTTTTTTTTTTTTTTTGCTGTGCACTTGCTGGTGACGGGTGTTCCTTCTCTCAAGTGAAGTGGGGTATTTTCCTGGCCCCATTGCTCCAGATGGCATTGTTGCTTGCCTAAGGTCCAGGGACCTTTGTGGGTAGGGATGGAGCATTTGAGAGACAGAAGGCAGCCTCACTGAATTAAACCAGAGGCTGGCAGTCGAGTCTGACAGAGTGACAATACAGTGCATTTATAAACAAGCATCTCTATATTTCCTCTGGTGGCCCGAGTGCCTTTAGCTGTTGTACCTGTGCCCCTTTCCTACCCTTCATCATCAGCTTGTGGGATTTTATCAGGGAACCTTGGGTGGGGAGAAGGCAGTAGTGAAAGCGTGGAGATGTGAGATCACGTGGCTCACTCAGAGAACTGTGCGGTTAGAAAGGAAATGGGCTGTGTGGGGGAGACCAGGAAAGAGAGAGGGAGAAAGGGAGGGAAAGAGGATAGGGAAGAGAGGGAGAAGGGAGGGAGACAGAGAAAAAGGTAAAGAGGGTGGGGGAGAGAAGGAAAGAAAGGGAGGGGGAGGGAAGGGAGAGAGAGAGAGGGAAGGGAGAGAGAGAAAAAGGTAAAGAGGGTGAGGGAGAGAAAGGGAGAGGGGAGGGAAGGGAGGGAGGGAGGGGAGAGAATGAGCTAATACCTAGGTGTCTCCTCTAAGAGAAACTCTGTAATGCCTATTAGCATACCAAAGAGCATGCTGGCTGTAATGACTTGTCCTGTCTTTTTAAGAGACAAGCCATGCTCACTCCCTCCCCCCATCCTGTGAGGCAAGCTGATCTTCAGCTTCCAGTCTGAGTCCCTCCCTTTTCTGTCTCTCTCCCAGAGATGTAGCTGCTGCTGTGGCTCCTCTCCTCTCATCTGTTCCTCCCTCCTTCCCTCCCTCCCTCCCTCCCTCACTCCCTCTCTCTTTCTCTCTCTCTGCCTCTCTCTCTGCTCTTCTTTCCTTCTCTTCTTTCCCCTCTGTAACCCACTAAATAAATATCCAATCTCACTCTGCATGGCGTGCCTATCCATGTCTCTGGCATGGTTCCCTGCCTGGGACCAGCCACCTTTGGAGATCTGTGATGTGCCCATCTGTCTGTCTCTCCTTGTGGAACCGGCTGCCCCATTGAGGTCTCTCACCCACTCGTGGCCTGCTGCAGCCACTCAGTGAACTGTGCCATCCCTGCCTGGGACTAGCTGCTCTAGGGACCGCTGCCTGCTGCCACTTCGCCACTCCGGGGACCTGCAGCACGGTCTCATGGCCCACTGCCCTTTGCAGCCACTTGGGGATCCACAGCATTTTACTTTTTCCGCTACATAACACTGGCCTCCAGGCTCTTTCAGCAGAAAATGGCTCCCTGGCTCTTCTCACCCCAGTCCTACCCTAAACTTCTCCCACTTATGGGTTTATGGGCTCCCCTTCCCTAGTTTCCATTCTGGTCTAACCCTGCCATTTCAGCCCTGTGCTCTCTTGGTCCTGTCTTTGCGCTCTCCCTCTCTCTCTCTCTCTCTCTCTCTCTCTCTCTCTCTCTCTCTCTCTCTCTCTCTCTCTCTCTCTCATCTCCCCCCTGGTCCTCCTCTCTCACTTTCCACCCCTCTCTCTCCTCTCATGTCCAATCCCAGTCCGTCGGCCATGTTAGTCTACTTTCTCTCTCTGCTCTGGGTTCTTCCAGATGCCTCTGGCTGTTCTCTTCCACACATCTAGAAAACCTTTCCCTCTGTGAGTTCAAGGTCAGCCTGGTCTACAGAGCAAGCTCCAGGCCAGCCAAGGGTACACAGAGAAACCCTGTCTTGAAACAAAAACAAAGACTATTTAGTAACCAGGGAACGAGCTTTTCGCAATATGTGAATGAAACTGGTATCGGCTTCAATGAAAACTAGGATTACAACTGCTGAGCGGTGGTTATGTATGGACCAAGAACATGATCTTCCGCGTGAAAACAGAGTTGCTAGGAGCTGCCTAGAGCCATACATTTCCTTCTCCATTCTGCCTTCATGTTAGGCTCATTTAATGATAAAATTTCAATAATAGTATTTTTACTTATGGACTGAGAGATCAACAGTGATGCTTTGGTCTCGGTGCTTTCCCAAAAGCTTCTACTCAGAACTCACGGCAGCTGATTGCCTTTCCTGGCGATACACACAAGGTGAATAGATATTTTCAGTAAGTAACTGCAAGGTGGAACACAAGGAAACGACGGCAAGTTTTCCTCTCTAATTAGCGCTCGTACTCGGAAGAAGGAGCAGGCTGCGGCTGTGCCCGAGTACGAGTTGAATTACATATGGCGGAGGTGGAGAATCAGGGGCCAATTGCTTTTGTTTGCATAACCACCCTTTCCCTTTCCTGTGACTATCACTCTTTTCTGTTCAGGGGCCAACCTTTGTCCATCCCCAAGCTTCTGGCTCTACAGATAGGACCTCGATTTTGGCAAAGCAAATCTTGTATCTCGTAGTCATGGTGTTTATCTGCAGATGTGGTTATGCCAGACACGCAAGCGAGGTGTGGGAATTTTGAGGATGTTGTGAAAGGACTTCCTTCTGCAGGAGGGAGAGGGAGTGGGGATCCTGCTTAGAATCCAGTAGTTCATGAGGAAGCTGCTCGAACCTTCCTAG
>PVIU01007946.1:0-41055 GCA_004026605.1 Ondatra zibethicus | reverse complement strand
GGTGGGGGTGAGGGATGAAGAAATCAAGAGGGCTGAAGCAGGCGATTTTAAATGCAGGTAATGTGGAGCCATACCCAGGTTATCCAAGTCATAAACAGGCTCGCACCAGTATGGTTACTACTGGTTCCTTCTTAGAGTTTGTTCTGAGTAATTATTACCTGGTGTGTTTTAGAAATGTCCTTTGTACATAGAGTATCAGAGTATTTCTCATTGTTATTCTCCTGAACTTTTTTTATATAATTGGTTGCCATCTCACCATTTTAATAGTAAGAATTTGTGTGGAGCTTGTTAGTTGCTGCAAATCAAAGCCTCCGGGGCATAGGTACCAAGGATGCGCTATAGGGAGAGCAGAGGCGCGATCACAGTTGGAATCTGCAGGAAGCTGCTCTCTGCCTGGCAGTGTGAGGATGCAATCGCTGTGCATCCCCCTTCTCGGGTGGAGTCTTGTATGGGAGCTCAGAAAGGAACAGTGGAGGCCTCCTTGAAGAAGGGATAAACATCCATGTTAAGTGTTCCCAGCTGGCCCAAGGCTTTGGCATGCATTGGCCCCAGGCTTCTGTCCTCTGTCCCTCATTCCATTCTGTCTTCTACAGTATGCTTGGGATGTGGTCTTAACCTGTGAAGATTGTTTTTCCCAGAATCTCTTGCCAACTGGGGACCAGGTTCTACCCATAGGCTGCACTGGTTGAGGTAGAGGTAGGAGGGGAGGAGACAGAATTCTGTCCTGGCTCCAGAGCAGTCACTGATAAGGGCCATCTGGCCTTCCCAGAGCCTTCCAGGGAGCTCTTATCTGTTACTTGCCCTACTCTGAATCAGTCTTTTCTATAGGTCACTTTCCCCAAGGTTCCAGACCCTTGACAGGCCTGGATGCCATCAACACTAAATCCTCTTCCTCTTAACCTTACAGAGGGTCCCTCCCCCACCCCCAGCACTCGCCATATGATGCATTCCCTGTGTTAAATGTCCTTCTGTGACATGTGAAGTGGATTTGCTTTCTGATTAATATATCTAAGAAGTGTCCTGTGTTTGCTTTAGACTTAGGAAGTCTTTGGGAAAGCAGGAACTGAGAAAAGCACAGGCGATTATTTGTTGCAGTTGGCAAATCATTACAAATATTCTTTCATTTGTTTTGGGTCTACTTTTGAGAGTTTTTCAATGAAACAAAACCCTCTGCAGTGACAGCCTAACCATTGGGCTTACCATGTTGATGACATTTTGTTTGTAACCTGGCCTGCCTGCTTTCTTTTCCCAATTTAAATTTAAAAGTCTGCTCCCTGCCACCTCATAGCTCTCAGTAATTACATGGTCTCTCCCTAGGCTGTTGAAGCCTTTGAGGCCTGGTCCTTATCTTCATTTGGAGTGACTAATGGAGCTGATACAGGAAGTATGATGGAGCTGACCAGCAGAGAGTTTTATTAAGAGGTCAAAGAACGTCTTGCCTGCGCCATAGCTTGGGTGACCCCTACCAGATCCATCAGGATTTCTTTTTTTTTTAATTATTTATTTTTATTTTATGTGTATTGGTGTTTTGCCATAGGTGTCAGGTTCCCTGGAGCTGGAATTACAGACAGTTCCAAGCTGCCATGTGGGTGCTGGGAATTGAACCTGGGTCCTCTGGAAGAGTAGTCAGTGTTCTTAACCACTGAGCCATCTCTCCAGGCCCCAGGATTTCTTTCTTGTCCTGGTTTCTCTCGGAAACTTCCTGTGACTCCCGTGTCAAAGACCATGTTGTTGGGATCCCCAGGATGGAGCTTACAGAAAGGGGTTTTTACTGAGGAGATCTTGTAGGAACCATGCCTGCAAATGGGTGAAGAAAACTGGGCAGAGGTTGAGCTACAGAACCATTGCAAAAGCATTTTACCACCATTAATTGCTCTGGGCTGTGGAGCTGAGCTGGAGGGAGGGCCTGAATCAGCTATGAATATGAACATATCCCAGAACCATCTCTCTGGGCTGCTGAGATAGAGTTCCTGAATCAGCCATGGGATGCGGACACATCACTGGACCATCCCTCTGGGCTGCTGAGATAGAGCTCCTGAATCAGCCATGGGATGCGGACACATCCCTGGACCATCCCCTCTGGCTGTGGCGCTGAGGTCAGCCATGTGAGCTACTCACTGAGCTCAGGTGGAGCAGCTGAGCAGCCATCAGCAGCAGAGGGACAGGGTACACTGTCAGTGGGCAACACCAGAGAAACTGCAGGACAGACCCGCCAGACTGCAAGGGGACCAAGAGGACACACCACAGTCTGTGCTGTCATTGGTCTAGTGAAAGTTTGGGGGCCAAAGGTGCTTGATTTGTGTATCTGTGATAAGGTCAGAGGATAATCTTGAGACCTTGTTTTTGGAGACAGTTGCTTACTGGCCCCAGGCTAGCCAATTAGACCAAGCTTGTTGGCCAGAGAGCTCCAGGGGCCTGGTTGCCTTTGTCTCCCCTGTTCTGTGGGATTTTATGATCCCACCACTATAGCTGGTCTTTTCCATGGGTTCTGAGTTTGAGCTAAGTTTTTATGCTTTTTTTTTTCTTTTGATTACGATTTTTAGCCAGGCAATATGCCACACACCTTTCACCCCAGCACTCGGGAGGCAGAGGCAGGCAGATCTCTGAGTTCGAGGCCAGCCTGGTCTACAGAGCAAGTTTCAGGACAGCCAGGGCTACACAGAGAAACCATCTCTCAAAAAAACTATACATATACATACACATATAATTGCTTACTTATATGGTGTGTATCATGTGTATGTTTGTGTGTGTGTATGTACCACAGTACTCGTGCAAATCAAGGGACAACTACATGGTGTTCGCTCTTTTCTTTACACAGGTTCTAGGGATCAAAGTCACGTTGCCAGATATTTAGGGAACTACCTTTCCCCAGTGATCTTGCCAGCCCCATGTCCTCAGGCTTTCATGGTGAACACTTCACGTGCCGAGCTATCGATTCGGCCTCTGAGGTGCTGGATTTTAGGATGTATGTCATAAGGTCGCGTAACAGTCATTGACACGTCAGTTTGGGGATGGGCTCCACCCAGCGTCTGGTAAAGAGCTGTCCGCAGTAAGTCCCACACCGATGTTAAACGAATGTCGGAAAGTCGTTCATCTGCTTCTAATCATTTTAGCAGGCATGGACTTTAACGTTCACTCTATCCTCCAAAGAGACACTTAAAACAATTTCATTTTAATTTTGTTCTGGGGGAAGTATGTATTCGCTGGCACTGAAATCCCCCCAGGACACATTTTAGGCAAACTGAAAAGTTCTGAACTACGCTAAGGGGCTTTGGGGCTTTGGGAAAGGCACAGAGGACCGCCCCTGTGAGGAAGGTTACTGGGCAGATGCCCTCTGGGCATTGTTCCCCTCCAGCAGCTCTGTTGTCCCTGAAGTGACTTTGAGGCTGGCGCTTAGCACAAGCTTTCTTTCAGCTGCCACTGCTTATGGCCATCCACAAGGTCAACTCGCCCTCTAGTAACACCGGAGTCGGGAACAAAAGGAGTTGAAAGACAGCGACCATCAACAGGAAATAAAACATTTTTATTGAGTATCCATGTAATATGTTAAGTCATTTTTTAACAACAATCAGAAAACTACCAGGGGATTCACTACACAAAGTGAAACAAAATTTAAACCACTTATCAAAAAATGAAGGGAAAAATACAGCTAAAGGAGTTGGCTCGCGGGCCACGAGCCTTATGGCAGAAGAAGAAAAACACCCCAACATTTCTACGAGACACAGGGAAACCCACACATAGAAACACTCAAGCAGGCAGTAAATATACACAAAGGCAACTAGGATCTTTCTAGGGTTATCAGCATCTAAGACTTTACACAGCCTTGCCAGAAAGGTACATGTGGCTTATCCAAGGATGACGCTTGGTCATAAAGCAGGTCCAGTCACCGGCTCATGAGAGATGATATAGTACCAACTAAGTCTACGGTGGCAATCCCACGTTGGCAGTGTTGTAAGAGGACGATGCTAGCGGTATCGTGATGTGGGATGTCGAATAATGTCCATTCGGCAGCTGGGAGCCGCGCCTTTGGGCATGTTGCTTCACTGTGTACAACTTAAATCGGGAGATGATGAAACCAAATGTCAGGGTCTGGTGTTTGCCGTGTTTTTAAAAGTCAACGCCTCCTCTTTGGTAGGGCTTGGTCCCTTAAATAGGAAAGCATCTCATTTGAGTCTCCTCTTTAAACTGCTGTTTAAGCCCACCTGTGAGTGTGCATTTCCTATCATCCACGCGTTTAGCTTTTAAAAAGTGCCATTCATCCGCAGGACGGGCTTTTCTCCTTGTCCTTTGTGTCTGTCTTATTTCTAAAGAGTTTGCTGTGATGGGGATGAAAGGCAAAGGGTTTACTACTTCTCTGATGAAGAAAGAATCACAATTAGGATTTGATTTTTGTGGCGGGGGGAGGGGAGGAACAGCCAACCCCGTGTTTAAAGCCCACCGACAGTCCTTTTTTTTGGGATTCTCTCGAGTTTTGTCCTAAACACGGAGTTCAATCCTAAAGATCAAGCATGAGGCCATTCCTAGCATCCCTCCATTTTATTTTGGTACCTGTGAAGATTGTCTCTCACTTCTGAGCTTCGCTACTCTCTGTGGCCTGGAGGTGAAGACAGAGCACAGCAGCCAGTGGGAGAAGAGACTAGAAGCAGCATTAGGTAGCAGGCTCACCTTCCTGAAGTGGCTGTCTACCACAGCGGGGACAAATATAGACTAGTGCACAGTGTCGACAAGATGCTGTGTGTTCTCCCCCGACCCCACCCCCTGCTCTATGTGTCTTTCTGTCCTATGCATAGCTGTCCAGTTCTGAATTGGTCCTTAGTAATGAGAACTGTTTGTGCTACACACACATTGGGCAGTGCAGTAAGAGGGAATGGCAGTATTGTTACGATTATCACTACGGAATAAGTTGAGTGCTATCCACTGAGGAAACTACGTGTCTAAGCACACAGGGCAGTCACAGTGTTACACAGAGCAATCCTTAAGACTCTTATGGAATGACTAGTGGCTTCAGAGTAGTGCCATTTACTACAGGATAACATTGAAAACGGTTAAAAACTCCTCCTAAGTCGAGCATCTAGTATACATAAGAGGTTGCTTCAGTTTTACTAGAACTTGTTCTTGGTTTTTTGTTTCGCCTTTGTTTAAAGGACAAATTAAAACTTAAGTAAAAAGAGCATATAAAAAGATCACTAGCTGTCTGTTTTGGCTTAATCGAAGTGCATTCAGAACTATGGCTAATTGTTATTTTTCATCTTTTGATGGGATTTACAATACTGTCTGTTTACCACAAAGTAATTTTGTGTAATAAGCACAGATTGCTGTGTTAAAAATATTCTGCATTCCTTCTAATCTGGTTTTGTATAATAAAATATTTCATTATAAAGTCTCACGCGCATACCTTTTGGAATCATTATTGGTGTGAAATCTGGATCAGAATTCACAGGTTGCATGTCTTATATAAATGTGATAACGGAGAGCTACTATTTTCTGTTTAAATAGTCAGGCAATATTTCAGAAACGCTGACTTATCTCAGCTTCTCCTCCCCCACGCTAACCCCAAACAAAGGCATGCACCACACGTAACACACGAGCATACTTTCATCCTTGCACACACGCACACGCAGAGAACACCAGCCTGGCGCTAACTCTTTCATGCAGTCATAGGAACTCACTTCCCTGAACGTAAGAGTAAAGTCATGGTTTTAGCCTTGCAGAGACATACAGACGGATGCTATTCTGGGTCGTGGCTTCGCTTCCTTGAGGTCAGCCTGGATGCTGCTCAGGTCATGCTATTTGCCTGTGAAAGAATTTTACAGAATGGGCTTCGCCCGCCGAAGATGTCGTGCGGGCGAATCTTGGTACTCAAATGACTCAATAGAAAGCTCAGGTTTAAGTTTCACGGTACTAGTGCCTTTCAAGACGGTATTTTTTGCTGGAATGCAGATGATACTATATTTACCATATAATATATTATCAGTTCTCCTATATCTCAGTCAATTTACATAGTTTAAAATAGAACATCTTATTAAAAACATCTAGATATACACAGATTAGGAAACGCTTACAACATACAAATACACCAACCGGAAATAAATCTTCAGCATACTGATATATACAACGGTGTGATACAATACGTAATTTCAATCATGCTCTATCTACACATCATATTGCTTAAAAGAAGAGTAGATTTGGAGGGCAGTGGCAGGATGAAGGGCACGGGGGCTCTCTACACTTAAATTTGTGCAAATCAAAACAGGGTCTGAAGTACCACTGAATTGTGTTAGGAATGCATGGCTGGAAACTGAAAGGACCCATATTACTGAGGTATTTACAGATACTGGCTAAGGAGCACTATGTGGGCAAACGCAGAAAGGCTTCTTCCTCCTCTTACTTCTTGACGGCCAGCATGGCATCAACCTCCTCCTCGACCTGCAGAGTGTGCCACTGGGCGATGGGTCGCCGGGGGTTGGCCAGCATGTCTGACCAGTGTCGCAGCTCCGCGCCGGTGCTGTTGTAGCCCACAAAGACTTTGCCGATGGCGTCGTTCTTGCCGATCTTGTCATAGTCCAAAACAGTCACCACCACTTGCACTTTCTGGAAGAAGACACAAAGTGCACAAAGGTCAGCCGGCCTAGGAGCTACGGATTCCATTCCGGACCAGCAGGAGGAGGCTGAAAGCATGTGACCATGGAAACGTCAGCCCAGTTTTTATTGTTCTAGCTCTCCATTACCGTCACTGTCACTACCATCAACGTTGTCATCACCATCTTATTCCCTTTTATTGGGGGAGGGGCTGGTGTAGGAGGGTCCTTCTGTATTTGGGTTGTTTTTATTGGTTAATAAAGAAACTGCCAATGGTGTAGGAGGGTCCTTCTGTATTTGGGTTGCTTTTATTGGTTAATAAAGAAACTGCCTTGGCCTTTTGATAGGGCAGGACTTAGACAGGGAAAGAAAACAGGATACTGGAAAGGGGACAGAGTTAGGGAGAGCCGCCCGCCATGAGAACTGCCAGGTCACACACATCCGGTAAACCACGACTCTTGGTGACACACAGATTATTAGAAATGGATTAAACGAATATGTGAGAGCCAATAAGAGGCTAGAGCTAATGGGCCAGGCAGTATTTCAATAAATACAGTTTCCGTGTAATTATTTCGAGTACGCACCGGGAGCCCGGCGGGACAAAACAAGGGGCCCTGCGCCGGGAACCAGGCGCCGGGAGACCGCGCGCCTCTTACTACGGGGGGGGGGCAGTGTCTCATGGCTTGAAGCCGAGGAACTCCTGATCTTTCTGTTTCTAGCCTCTCCCAAGTGTTGAGATTACAGGAGTGTGTCCTCATGCCTGATGGTCATCTTAATACATACATAGTGATTTTTATTACATTCTTCATGTTAACTTTACAGAAGAAATAAGTTAGTTGTTTCTCTCTATAGATCCTATTAATATGTCAATGGCACAGAGAGAGTACTGGGAGCTCACAAAAGTTTTCTAACCTGTCTGAGATCACATAAGGAAGGAGGTGAGTTGGTGTCCAGGCTCTATACTGGAGACAAACACGTCAAACACTTATGGATCGTTGTGACACTGCTTCACGCTTTTCTCATCCACGAGTGTTCTGGAATTAGGACTTAGGCTATTCTCTTTTGCTGTTGCTGTTGTTTTTTAATGAGACTTTCTGAGTAATCATTCATTATGACCGCATTTCAAGAAGTGACACAAGGATTTTATGTATAACTAAAAGGATTTGTCCTAATCATATAATTGTAACCATGAACAGTGACAATATAGTAGAAATCTTTCAAAGAAAAAAAAAAGGGCAGCAACTAAAAAAAATATGCTTTTCCTTGTCTATGATTCTCTTATTGAACATGAATTAGTAACTACTGTGTATTTGGCATTGATATTAAATGGATGTCACTTTAGGACACACATGATTTTCTCACGACTTCATCAGACTGTGAGGGTTTATTTAATAACTCCCTCTATTGGACTGACTGAATCAACGAAAGCAAATTCATATTATAGCTTAAAAGATACACTCTCTAAAGAGTATCTCAGTTCTACTTCCCAAGTAATGAATTAGGTTAGTCGGAATATGTGATGGCTCTGATTTAGACACTGGGTATAGAGATAAAGGATTAAAATAAAGTAGCTCTATCAATTTGCGGCCAGCATGAAAGGGAAGAATACAATGCTGAAAGCCAGGCCCAGGTGAAGATCCGCTGAGTTACAGCACTGGGGGACTTTGCTTCTGAGGACAGAACTACTCTGTCAGCATATTGACAGATGTCACGTGGGTACAGTTTTGGAACAGCAGAAACAACTACTTTTTTTTTCTTTTTATTTATTCTCTGTGACTTTTATATCGTATATCTTGATCCCGTTCATTTTGAGGTCCCTTCGAATCCACCTTCTACCTCTGCCTCCTCCCCAAATAAAATAAAATTTGCAACAATACTTTTCTTTTAAAAAGTAATTTCCTTTTCCAGTACATTTATTTATTCATTTTGTGTGTGTGTGTGTGTGTGTGTGTGTGTGTGTAGGTATGTGTGCCATATTGCATATGTGGAGAGGATGACTTGAAAGATTTGGCTCTCTGCTCCCACCATGTGGGTACTGGGTATCAATTCCAGATTATCAGGATTGTCAGCAACTCTTTATCCACTTAGCCCTCTCATGGGCCAAACAATAACTTTTGAATGTAGAATTTGAATGTAAATGTAGCATCATCTTCTATGTACAGCCTTACTATGATGCCAGCATTAAGAAAATTAGTTTTCTATGCTGGGGGCATGGCTCAGTGGTAGTTGGTTCATCTCCCAGTACCACAAATACATAAAATAAATGAATTACCTATTTACTAGGTAGTATTTGGGAGCAAGGGTAAGATGGCAAGATTTGTGGCTTGGATTCTCAGCCTTGTCCCAAGCAAATGCACCGTGATGCAATCATCATGCAGGAACCAGCATGGGGACATTATTTGGAAATGTAAGGGATATTTTCAGAGTTAGGACAAACTTGATTATGTTAGTGACGAGTGAATTGATTAAGGTACCCAATGGTTCTATTCTGCAGTTGCCTCTGTAGTTTATTTCTGCATTTTTTGATGGTGGTGACCAAGATATCTTTTTGTGTGTGTACTTTTCAGAAATTTGCATAACTTGCTTCCTTCACAAAATGTTTCAGGAGGAGTGAGGAAGATAGAAGACAGGCACATCATCTTCTAAGCTCAGCCTAAGAGAAAACTAAACCCCTCTGTTAGCAGTTAAGACACTGTAGTCTTTAGGGCAGTGCTCCTCAGCCTGTGGGTTATGAACTCTATGAGGGGATCAAACAACCCTTTCACAGGGGCTGTCTAAGACCATTGGAAGACACAGATATTTACATTGTGATTCATAACAGTAGCAAAGTTATAGTTACGAAGTAGCAATGAAAATAATTTTGTGGTTGGGGGTCACCACAGCATGAAGAACTGTATCAAAGGGTCACAGCATTAGGACGATTGAGAAGCACTGTATTAGGGAAATACAAAGACTGGGAAAACAGCATTCTCAGATTAAAAGAAAAAAAAGAAAAAGAAAACAAAACTTAGGAGCAGTGAAGACAGGGCCAGCCCGAGGTGCCTTCTGTTCCCAAACCCAATCTGATTTGTGGCAGGCTCAGGTCTCTCTCCTCTGAAATGACACCCAGATCACAAATTTTATTTTATTATTTTATTTTATTATATTTAATACGCTTCCCTCTGAATATATTTGTACCTTTTGAAATTCATAGGTGAAATGTATTTTTGTAGGATTGGAATGTACTCCAAAGGGGTAGGTTTACAAGAAGATTTTCGTTTCATCTCAACACCTTGCTTTGTATTGTTTTGTGGAATTCAAAGGAGGTGTTAGTTTCAAAAAAAAAAAAAAAAAGTTCACCGAGCAGATATTGCCAACTAAATTCTGGTCGAAAATGGATGTTTCCAGCATTTGCCAGAAGGCCCAAAGTGTTCACAGCTGGAGACTACGGGACAAGTGATGGGCTAGGGAAACAGTAGCATTTACTTACTTAACAGCTGTTGAAAAGAAGCAGATCCACACAAATCCTAGCATGAGAAAATGGGCGTGAGCCACTGTCGGAAGGTTGGGGGCTGGTTATTTTTGCTCTATAGAGGCATATTGCTTATTGTCGCCTGGGAGTCAATAGGCAAGGTCTTTCTCTCTTGGCATTTGGATCCCATAGACAAACTTATTGACATAGCAAAGCGGTTCTGTTGGTTTTCTATTTTCCACCTTATTTCTGCTCAGCAGAAGGCCGCTGGCTGCTCCAGCCGATGGCTCAGCATTTCTCATGCTGTGTATCTTATTAAGTCCTGGCTGGCTGGGCTCAGGCATCAAATGTGCACGGGGCAGTTCTGATGGAGGCCCGGGCACTGATGACTTGCAGGGTCTATGCTTGTCACTGATGGGATCTGAAGGCGTGAAATTGAATGGAAGGACACATGCGTGTCTGACATTACCTGGATTTGCTCGAAAGGAACTTCAAAGCTGAAGGACTCGTTGTAGTAGGGGTTAAGCGTATTCTTCTTAATGGTTGTCTTCTTCTTCTTCAGCCTCTTGCCGTTCTGCATCAGATGAATCTTGACATAAGGGTCTGAAAAACAGGTACAGGAGCTTTAGGAGATCAGATGCATGGTTTATTTTATCTAAAATATTTTATTACGGTCTGACATTGGCGTCTTTGCTAAGGGTCAGGTTGAACTACCGTTGCTCCAGGGCAGTCTTTAGGAGTCAGCACCAGGGCTGCAGACATCAAGATCAAAATCAAGAACTACAAAACTGCCCCCTTTGACAGCCACTTCCCAAACCAGAACTCTCTGGACTTCCATCACTGTGAGAAGGCAATGATCGCAAAGGGGTGTGTGTGTGTGTGATTTCTCCATGTGTGAGTGGTACCAGTGTGTATACAAGTCGCTCTGCAGCGTATCATGGGTCTCAGCCTGGGATGATCACAGAGCAGAAGGCACATTTCCTGGGAAGATCTGACCTGGCTCCACCCACCTCTCCTCTGTTCCCTGTCCTCTCCCCATACAGTAAAAGGGGGACCTGGGTATATGATGGTCCCTACTCTGGGACCCTGAATCATGATGCAACACCTAATAAAATTTCACTGAAAAGTTTAAAAAAGTAAAAACAAACAAAACAAAAATATTTTATTACATTTTGTTGTGGAATACTTTTAACTATGCAAAGACATGTTCCATTTATTTCTGCTGCACTTGCTTAACATTGTAAGGATGTGCATTTCATTATGTATAGATGTGTTGCATCTGTTTTCACCTTGCCTGCCTAAGGCACCTGATTGGTTTACTCAAAAGCTGGATAGCCAATAATTAGGCAGAAGATAGGTGGAGCTGGCGGGCAGAGAGAATAAATAGGAAGAGGATCTAGGCTTAAAAGAAGGGGAATGAGAGAAGAAGGAAGAGAATGAAGGAGAGAGAGGAAGACATCCGGAGCCAGAAGCCAAGGAGCTGCCAGTCAGCCAGACATAGAGAAGCAGTGAAAGTAAGAGATAAAGAGGCAAAAGGTAAAGGAAGAGAAAGTTAATTTAAGTTAAAAGAGCTAGCCAGAAATGAGCCTAAGCTGGGCTGAGCATTCAAAACTAATAAGTCCCCATGTAGTAATTTGGAGGCTGGTCGGTGGCCTAAAAGGAGAACCTGGTACATGCTTTGTTGTATTTGTGTGTGGTGGTGGGGTGCAAGCCATAGTGCGTGCGTGGAGACCAAAGGACAGCTTGTGGGAGTCTGTCCTCCTCCCTTGTGGGTCCTAGAGTTCAAACTCAGGTCATCGGGTTTGGCAGCAGGTCCCTTTACCTCGGAGCCTTCTCACCAGCCAGAGCCACATACTTTAGATCATGAATTAGCACAGGAAAGGACTGAACCCCAACAGGCAAGTGACCACGTAGCTTCTATTTAATATGTTGTAAATGTCCAGCGCCTTTCATTGGGAGGTTTTAAGCAAGTTCTGTGGCAGGCTTATTGGCACACTAGCTGAATTTCCCGGTTACAGTGGAAGGGAAGGACAGCGGTATGCCGGGAAACCATCTCTTTGGGGGAAAATGTCTCGATGAAGCATTTGCAGGTCTCTGTGGTGTGAGTGTGCTTACCATGGCCCCTTTTAAGCCACAAAGTGCTTAACAACTGGTGTGTAAAGTTTCTGGGAATTTCACAGAATTGGCTTTTGTGAGCTGGCAGAGGGTTTAGCTGTTGCTTGCTATTGGATGGGAATAAAGCTTGACAGAGAGAGGACAAAGGGGCCACTTCATTCACGTACCTATTTATTCACACGGCCAACACTGGTTGAGTGGCTAAGAAGCATTAGGCCCTCTTATTACTGATAGGAGCAATACTGAACACAGTAGACCTCTGTCTTCATGATGGGAGCTCAGACTTGTGGGGCAACAGATATTCAGCTTTTAGAGAAAGGGGATTCATGTGATATTAGAAGTTGAAGAGTATGGAACAAGGGAGGAGCTGAGCCAATAGCTGACAGGAAACAGCAGAGTATAAGATCAAGTAAGGACGGAATTGTGGGCCTCTGTGGAGGACACATTGGAGCTGAGATGGGAGGGTTGATGCACGATTAATAAAAACTCAGAGAGAGAAGTTGGGGTTCAACCTGAAGGTCAGAAAAGCAAAACAGCAAGCTACTAGCTAGTGGCTCTTAACTTCGACCTCAGTCTGAAATGGCGATCCTGCCTCCAGGAATCTCAGAACGAGACTGAGTCTGAGAACTGTCTCCTCTCATTTTATAATCCTCTCTAGGGCTGGGATTAAAGGCGTGCACTGCCCGGTTTCTATGGCAACTAGTGTGGCTACTGCCAGGTTGACCAGTGGGGTTGTTTTATTTTCTGATCTTCAGGCAGTCTTTATTTATTAAAATAACAAATGAAATGCCACTACAGAGGGCTGAGTAAGAGAATCCAGCACTTGTTCACACTCAGTGCTATCTCTCTCTCTCTCTCTCTCTCTCTCTCTCTGTGTGTGTGTGTGTTAGACAGGGTGATCATAGTAAGCCTTAAAGGTTGGCGATAGCTTTCTTCACATGTGTGCAAGGAATAAAGAGGATCCAAGGCAGAAGTGATGAGGAAAGGGGTGGGATGATTGTCTGAGCATTTTTCCTCAAGCCTCATTAGGCAAAGGTAAAATAATAGGCCAGACACTGGAGGGGCAAAGGAGCACCCACGAACAGCTTTCACTACCAATGGGTGAGCGACGTACCTTCACCTCGCAAGAAACCATGACTGAAAGAAAAAAAAATCTCTCTAATGTTTTTCTTGAGCAATTTCCATTTCATATATAATGCAAGTTCATTATAGAAAAGTACCAGAAGGCAAAGATAAAAAGAAAAAAAAATTAGCACCGTCCAAAATAACTACTGCTAAGCCTTTCAAATTTTCTCTCTCCTTTCAGAACTTGAGTTGGGAGAAATAACACAGGCAGTCTAATCCCCCACATAGTTTCAGAAAGCTGCAGATAAAAAGGTTGTTTTTACCTCCCTCTCTCTGTGCCTCAGTAGAATGTAACCTCTTATGGCGGTTTGAAAGAAAATGGTCCCTAAAGGGAGTGGCATCATTAGGAGGTATGGTTCTGCTGGAGTGAAGGTGGCCTTGTTGGAGGAAGTGTGGGTGCGGGCTTTTAGTTCTCTTAGGCTCAGGCTGTTCCCAGTGTCACAGTTGATTTCCTGTTGCTTTCTGATCAAGACGCAGCCAACACCATGTCGATACCATGCCGCCATGTTCCTTGCCAGGACGATAATGGACTGCACCTCTGAACTGTGAGCCACCACCTCAGTTAAATGGTTTCCTTTATAAGCATGACAGTTGCCGTGGTGCCTCTTTATAGGAACAGAACTCCTACCTAAGATACCCCTAAAGGACAGAAACCGTATATCATATTCACCAGTCTACTTTACTTAAACAGTCTAATGCATAATAAAGATTTTGGGGGTGTACTTGTACATGCTATGGGTTCTACCCCAAAGTCACTTTTTTTTTTGTCAAATGAACAAGTAGAAAGTAAGTGTAAGGTCTTCTTCCTATTGCCCCAAAGCCTACATATTTGGATATAGGTAGTTTGGGGATATTTTTTTTTCCAGTGCTGCACTCAGGCAAGGGATCATTTTTTTGTGACCCTGCAATCTGAAGTCTTAGCCTATTTCTCCATTTTTCTCTAGGCTTCTCCCCTTTTTGCTCCTTGTCTGCTTCGATTCCCAAGTGTTCTCTGCCTTCCCTTACTGCACGGAGGTCTTGTCCTGAATTCTGACCCCTTTGCAGATGGTGCTAATCTCTCATTTATCTCATTAGTGATTTTTATGAGATTAAGTCTTGTTCTTGTTTCCCTGGCTCGACACTAAGACCCCTAAATAGGAAGACAGCCATGTAGTGAGTCTCACTTATCCTTGGAGGACAGACAGACAGATGTTTGAAAGCAAAGATTACCTCTCCCACAAAGCAGAGCTCTGTATGATTAAGTTTGGCCTGTTTCAGGGGTTATTCCAAAAAGCAAATCCTTGTAAACTCCCTGTGTCATGGTGGGATAAAAGTCCTGGCGATTGTGTTATAAGGTACAATTTTATGTAAATGACACAATAGGCTGAGATGGAACTTACTGATATGGCCTTTCTTGAGTCCTGCAGCTAGACACTAGGCATGGTGTTGGGAACTTCCCTTGGGGTTTTGGGAATGTGTAAATAGTGTGGAGAATTTTGTAAGCCATGAAACTGGGCTACCCCCCACCCAGGCACTCGGTGTCCCTGCGGCTTGTGTGGGTCCTCCAGTTCCCACAGTAAGCAGTCATGGATATCTTCTTCGTCTGAATACTGACCACCCTTCTTCAGCAACATCTAATCCCTGCTGCCACCCAGAGAGGCCCAAGACAGAGAGATGTGGCATGCCGTTCATTTGTTTCATTTCTATTTCAAAATGCTAGTATATTTCTTTTAGGGCTTTGGTAGGAAGAAAGATCTTTTTCTCTGCTCTTTAATTTCTAATGATCTTTGGCTGTGACTTCAACAAAAAAAAAAAGAGAAGTTGGAGACCAGCATCAGGGAACCCTGAGGACCTGAATCCTATTCCTAGAAGCCACAGAAAGGTAGGACAGAAATGGCATCACAAAGTTGATCTCTGACCTCCACATGTGCTTTGTGGTGCAGGGGTGCCTGTACTCACACATGCATAGTGCACGCACACATACACACCCACATGCTCACACACATACTTACACACACATGCTCACATATACATTCACCTTCCCACATGCTTACATACACATTCACTCACACACACATGCACACACACACACACACACACACACACACACACACACACACAGAATAGAAAGTAGGACTTCTCTGTCAGTGAAACAGCCATGAGATCACCATGGCCTAGCCTGCCTGGGTCATTGTCAGGCCTCTCATTTGGCTTTGTTCCGAGTGTCATTGCTTCTTCCAGACAACTTGCGTGGCTGTCTTTTTGTCTTGGAAATCAGGTTAGCTGGACTTTAGCTCCTCCCACTCATAATAGCTGATCTGACTTGGAGGTTTTTCTGGACACTCTGATGTGTTTTTTTCAGACCACTCGCATGCTTCCATGCCAACAAGCCTTTTTAAGACACCAAATCAAAGTGCGTGTTCCTAATGTTCACAATTATGGTAGGAAGAATAATAACTCTTGCAAAGACATGACGTCCTAATCTCGAGAACCTGTGAGGATGCTGCGTGGCCAAAGGGGCGTGGCAAATGTGATGAAGGCAAAGGGCTTTCAAATGAGGTCAGCCTGGGGTTTCCAGAAGACCCCTGCTCTTTCCGTATAAGTCCTTACCAATGCTAAGAGACTTTGCTAGCTACAGTCAGAAGGAAATGTGACAACAGAAGAAGGGTTGGGCGTATGCTAATGTGTTGGGCTATTTTATTTATTTATATTTGAGAGAGGCTCGCCTGGGACTCCCTCCATAGCTCAGGCTGGGTCTCCAGCTTTTGCCACAGCCTCTCAAATGCTGGTTTTGCAAGAGTAAAATAGCATGGGCATGCCTTGCTTTTGAGAAGGGGTTACAAGCTCAGGTATGTGGGTGACTGCCAGGAGAAAGATTTAGAAATGACAACCCCCCCACACACAAATAGCGACAAGGGATATCCTTTTCTCTAGAGCCTCCAGGAAGGACAACCCTGTTCACACGTGGACTTGAGCCCACTGAGGGTTGGGTTAGACCTCTCTGTTAACATTTTACATTGGGACATAGAAATTGCATGCACAGCTGGGCGGTGGTGGCGCACACCTTACATCCCAGCACTCGGGAGGCAGAGGCAGGCGGATCTCTGTGAGTTCGAGTCCAGCCTGGTCTACAGGAGCTAGTTCCAGGACAGGCTCCAAAGCTACAGAGAAACCCTGTCTTGAAAAACCAAAAAAAAAAAAAGAAGAAGAAGAAGAAGAAGAAGACGAAGAAGAAGAAGAAGAAGAAGAAGAAGAAGAAGAAGAAGAAGAAGAAGAAGAAGAAGAAGAAGAAGAAGAAGAAGAAGAAATTGCATGTACAGCGGGCAGTGGTGACACATGCCTTTAACCCTTGTGCTCAGGAGTCAAAGGCTTGTTGGAGCCCAGAGCTAGTTATAGGACAGCCAAGGCTACACAAAGTCTCTGTCTTGTCTCGTACAACAAAACAACAAGAAGAAACTGTATTTACCATGTGCAATGTGGCTTTTTAAATGCATGCACATTGTGGAGTGGTTAAATTGGGCTAACAGGCTTTATTCACATTCTTTTCATGGTGAGAATATTTACTGTTTACTGTCTTAAAGATTTTCAAGAAGGATTTCATACTGACTACAGTTACCACATCATACAATAGGTCTATTCTAGTACTTTTTCCTCTTCTCTGAATGGGAGGTTTCTCTAACTCCATACAACTATAAGGAAATACACAGTGTTGTTTCAGGACATGGACTTGATTATATTTTCACACTGGCAACAGAAAACTAATAAAGCAACCATTTTTGAAGAGATTCTGTTTTGTTATTAAGCAAGGTGTGAGGATGAGAGTCAAGGTGCTTTCAAGGTGTGTGTGCGTGTATGTGTGTGTGTGGCTTGGGATTGAACCCAGGGTCGTAGGTATCAATTCCCAACAACCACATGGTAGCTCACAACCATCTATAATGAGATCTGGTGTCCTCTTCTGGCCTGCAGACACACAGTACAGAACACTGTACATAATAAATAAATTAATAGATCTAGAAACTCATCTTTTGAAAAATGTTGATGTTCTCTCCACTTTCCTAAAAGTGGTTATTCTGATCTTTAAACGGAAAGCCTTAAAAAGGTTAAGTTCTTTTAACAAAAATAAAAGAACACTGAGCATGCCATCCAAAAAAAATCATAGTAATATCTAGACTTTTTAGGCTCTATGGTAAAACTAGTAAAATTGGATAAAATATAAGCTGAGAATGATTTTAAAAGGCTTAAGCAATAATGGCTCTTAACACTTGAAGTGTAATTTATGTAATTTATGTTTTCTATAAAACCATTCCATCCATCCATCCATCCATCCATCCATCCATCCATCTCTACCATTTAAAATTACATCATGCCATTTTATACTACAATAATGCCTGTGAGAAAACTCCTGAGAATGTCTGATGTTTCTGTTTTTTCTCAAGACCCCACACCCACATCTTTTGTCTCAAAATCTGCTGCCCTTCGTGGTGTGCCAGGAAGAAAGTTTAGTGTGATGTTTGTAAGCACAGATGCTAAAAGCAGACTAACGTGGATCTCGGCTCTGCTCCTCACAGCTGTGTGGTCATGCAGAAGTTCTTTAACCTTTTTTTGTGTGTCGCGTTTCCTCAAGTGCAGGTTAGGGAAAATGATAATAGCTAACCGTAGAGTTATAAGGTCACACACATGGGAAGTGTCTCAATATGAGGCTGGCACATATTATGATGGTTTGGGGCAAGTGACAGCTAAAGCAGTCTCTATGACCCAGACTGACCCCTAGCTCACTTTGCCCAGATCCAGCGAGCAGGAAAAAGTCTCATTTGCTGCAGAAGTGAGCTGGTCAGGTTCAAAGCCACCCCTCCCCCAAATGGCAGTGCTGATGACATTGTCCCAAACACAAGGACTCTGGCTGGGTAAACAGAGAATTGCTGTAAGGTAAATGAGCCTAAATGTTTCTGTTAGGTAGAAAAGCAGAACTCTTATAACAGTTTTGATTTACCAGGAACCCCTGTTAATCCTCCAGGACCCCCCTTAACCTTCTCCCCACTACCTCTGGAAAGGGCACCTCGTTCTGGATCAATCTGGACAACTTGCATCAACTCAGATCATCCCCACCCTGCTGTCATGCACAGTCTGCTTACTTTCCCATCACTTTGTGCCACTCTCCATAGATGGGCTTGGCAGCTTGACTCCTCAATAAAGCTTTCTTTCTGCCCTTGTGAGGTCTGGTTGGGTAGTTTCTCTGTCCCATTCCTTATAGAGACAAGCTCCCTAACACTGTGCCTTCTCTCAGCCAAGGATTGACTCATGAAGAATTTAATCACGGATGCGATCAAAGGAAGAATATTACTGCTTTATGGGGTGATCTTGAAGTGTAAGACAGAAAACTAATTTAGCGTCTTGCAAAATTTTCTCCCTCTCTTGAGATAAATGGCTCAAATTACACAGAGTTGAGGAGATAAAGTCAGAGACCTAAGCAGAATGTTTTCACTGACAATCCTGGACAGTAGGAGTCAAAACTACTTAGCCTTTATAGGTTCTGAAGCCAGCTAAAATGTTGACATATTTGGGCATGTCATACATGAACTATTTATTAACACTTTTCTTGTGTTGTTAAAAGGAGAAAGTAAAGAGGTCTCTCTCACTATTGAGATTTGTTGTCAGGGATGTGGTAATGCCAGTTATTGACAAGTCTCATATCTGTGTCCCTTTCCTGTTAATATTTTTTATTATGAGAAAATTTTATAACAATTTAGCTTCTTCCTTCTAGCTTCTACTTTACTATAGAACCTTTCCTTTCCCTCCCTCTTTCTTCCTTTGTCCTTCCCTCTTTCCTTCCCTTCTCCCTCCTTTTTCCCTTCTTGCTTGCCTCCCCCTCTTTCCTTGCTTATTTCTTCTTCATCCCTCTGTTTCTCATCTAGAGTGATGGACAGGAAACCATTACATTAAGGCTACCCTAATATGATTTGACATATCATTTATTGAACCTTGCACCAAGGCATTGATGACTTGGAACAATGAGTTCCCTCAGGTAAGAGGCTGACAGAAGATCTCTGGCTGGTAATGAACAGTTTAGGCCTTGTATGGCAAGGTTTATGATTGCTTGGTTAGACCCAGCTTGGAGGGTCTCTAAGGATGACAAGGCAGTTCTGTAGCTGTCACTTGACCATCCCCTTCTGTGGTAGTTTGAATGTAATTGGCCCCCATAAGCTCACAAGGAGTGGCATTATTAGGAGGTGTGGCTTTGTTGCAATGGGTATGGTTTTGTTGGAAGAAGTGTGTCACTGTGTGGTGGGCTTTGAGGTCTCATATGCTCAAGCCATGTTCAGTGTCTCAGACCACTTCCTGTTGCTGCCAATCAAGAAGTAGGACTTGTCAGCTCTAGCACCATGTCTGCCTGCATGGCACCATGTCCCACCATGATGATAATGGACTAACCCTCTGAAACTGGAAGCCACCCCATTAAATATTTTCCTTTATAGGAGTTGCTGTGGTCATGGTGTTTCTTCACAGTGATTGAAACCTTAACTAAGACACCTTCTGAGTATGTCACCAGGAGGAGAGCATGGGGTCCAGTGCCATTGTTTTTGTTCATTGTGTTCACATTCAAGCATGAGTAAAAGACTTATGCATATTCATATATGTCCTCATACTATCTATTAGTATAGGTCTTTCTTTGCTGAAGATGACCTTCCAATAGCCAATTTCTGTCAAACTGATCTAGCCCTGGTGCTCCAGGACCCATCTCTAGGTAGGATGAGCTGTCACCTCCACAGAGTATGTCAGGCGCTGTATTCATTCCAATCCCCGACTCTCACCTCTGTGCTCTAAATAAAGAGCTGGGAGACAGGGTCTCATAGTGTCCCCTGGCTGGCCTGGGACTGCTTATGCAGATCAGATAGAGATCCATCCACTTCGACCTCCAGAGTGCTAGGCTTAAAGGCTCACACCACCACACCCAGACCATCACTGTCTTTTGGTCATGGAAGAAGATGAGAGATGTCATAGCTCTACTCTACTCTGGTCCCTGTCCTTCCTTCTCTACCCTCCCTGGGAACACTGTACAGAAAGTTTCACTTGCTTTAATAAGCTTATCTTCGGAGGGGCTGGTGATATGATCAAGTCTGCAGAGTGAGCATCAAAAGATAGCGCAGAAAGCCTCTCCTACAGATAATTTTCAGGAACTGTTATTTTGTTCCTCTCATTTTTCTCTTTGAGAATCAGATGATAGTTTCTTCTTTTATTTCCCCTGCCCCAAGACCCTCGCTGACATAGTTTATGAGATTGCCATCTTAACTATTATTTGAACACAGCTGATGAGATTTTTTTTCTCTACGCTTTTTTCTCAGGCATTCTACAAAGCAACCCGATACTCCCAATGTCACTTAGCTCTGCTAAACAAAGTTCCTAAACATGGAACCTTGTACCTGACTTCATTGTCTTCAATAATACTGTCACCAGCTCAGTTTTACGTGTAAAACTATCACCCCAGAAGAACATAAAATTTGAACTAAATAGAAAGTGAACTGTTTTCCCTTTAGCTATGTGACCTCAGTGGGTGAGCGTTCTGCAGAAACAGCACAGAACATGTGACATGCCACAAGACCACAGCCACCTCAGCCCTTCTCTTATCCTTCAGCCAGACGCTGCTCAGTTTCCTCTCTTCCCACAAGCCTTTTCTTCACCTTAATTCTGACTTCCTGGAGCCAAAAGTTCAAGCATCTGGGGCCAGGATTCCTTCTACTTCTGTATTGTAACTTACAACCTGTTAAGATTCCTTCTTTTTTTTTTTTTTGATTAATCCATCTTAACCTATCGCCACTGCTCAAGAACAGAAAGAACTTCTGCAGTTGCTGATCTCAAAGGATCCTTCGTATGGTTGATAAGGTTATTTGTCACCATACCACCCATGAAAAATTTTTAGTGGCATCGCATCTGAACCCAGAATATGTCTGGTCCATCCTAACATTTGCTTTGTCGCTCATCCCTGCTGCTGAGCGTTCGTCACACAGTGCCTTTAAGATTATTCTTCCAGCCTGCGATGCTCTTTCTTTCTTCACCCATCCTAACTTTGGCACAAAGGTCACCTCTTCCCTGAAGACTGTCCTGAATGTCCATGAATGAACAATCAGAACCTTTTCAATCTGCAGCACAAAGCAGATCATCTTTGCCTGTGGCCTTTTTCTTTTGTACTCTTGTTTCTCTGGTATTGGAGGACTTCTGCGCTACTGAATAACATAAAAACAATCTTCTTGGGCTGGAGAGATGGCTCAGAGGTTAAGAGCACTGGCTGCTCTTCCAGAGGTCCTGAGTTCAATTCCTAGCAACCACATGGTGATTCACAACCATCAGGAATGAGATCTGGTGCCCTCTTCTGGTCTGCAGTCATAGATGAAGACAGAACACTGTATACATAATAAATAAATAAATATTTAAAAAAAAACAAAACAATCTTCTTTTGGGAAAATGTGTTTTTGAGTGAAGAATTGTATCTTAAGTGATGAACTTTGGGAAGGCCAACTACTTGTAAGATAGGAATGTCTCCATTACTATTCAATATTCTACCTTAAAACCCTAGAACATTTCCAGCCCCTTCTTCCCTGAGGCAGTTCTAATGTCAGTTTGTGCTAACTTCATAGAAATATAATTGCCAAACAGCTGGCTGTAAGCAATGAGATATAACAGAGCCACTAAAGGCTTTTTGTATTTACAACGTGAACTAGAAAGTGGCAGTTCAAAGCCAAATAATGCGCAATGCTTGCCGTTTTAATTCTGACAATTTTGCATAATGATACTGTCTTCTTAACTACCACAGTGACCGTGGGCCCTGGTGACCATGGCCTTCTATTTCAAAGACTTCTCTCAGTAAGAATTAGCCTCATCGCGGCTGCTTTGTTTAATGCCTTCTGAGCTGGTACCCAGCTTCTGAGTATCTTCAGATATTATTCTTTTTATCCTTTATTCTTTGGATAATGTTCACTGAATTCAGCTTATATTACTGGATGAAGAAAGTGATGATTACATCCATTAGGGCTCTAGTGATTGAACAAGCATTTCTAAATGGTTCAAATCAGAGGGTCCCTTATAGGCTTTATGTAATAGCAAAGTCTAGAAGTGGGCCTCTGTGGCAGGGATAGTGAGTGTCCCCTGAAATCCCTTCCCTACTTATTTTTGCGTAATAATCTCCCGAAGTTGAAAGTGGGAACCAATTTACCCAGTCACACCCATTTCCTCTAAATCTTCTCTGACATGATGGCTGATTGACTACCTCCTGATTCTTAGAAGTGATGTAATCAACCTCCACAGCATAACTCTCAAACTGTGGTTCTCAATGTGGGGAGCTTCTGTTAGTGTCAAGATACATTTCTCATGTCACCACAGAGAAAGGGGGGTTGCTATGGAAATTTAGGGGTAAGTGCAGGGATTGTGTTAAATATCCTATAACACACAGGATAGAACACAACCGAAAATGTACAGTTCAAGATATTAATAGAGGGGCTGGAGAGACGACTTAGCGTTAAGAGTAATGGCTGTTCTTCCAGAGGACCTGGGTTCAATTCCCAGTACCCACATGACAACTCACAACTGTCTGTAACCCCAGTTTTTAGGGGATCTGACACTTTCACACCAATGCACATAAAATACATTTTAAAAAATATACCAATAGACATGAGCTTGATAAACCCCACCTTCGGTAGTGAGTGGGGCTTTCTTGACCATGTCTCACTAAGGTGAAGATAACAGTGTAATGGAGCAGCAGGAGAAGAAGGCAGGAAGAGACTACACCCCTCCCCCAAACTACCTACCTGGCCTGGCCACATTCCCATCTACGGATGTCAGGAGGACGAGGAATTGGAAAACTAAATCTTTTAGTCTTGTCTTTTGGGTTATCCTTATCACAGCAGTTCA
This sequence comes from Ondatra zibethicus, assembly GCA_004026605.1. Lineage (NCBI taxonomy): Eukaryota > Metazoa > Chordata > Mammalia > Rodentia > Cricetidae > Ondatra > Ondatra zibethicus. Next base: position 17,906 of record PVIU01007946.1, on the reverse strand, counting down.
GTGGGGTTCACAGTTGGTAGGAATTCAGGGACGTCAGCAGGCTCCAGGTTTGCCCGTGCCTCAGAAGTCTTTCCCATGGTGTTTGTCTTACACTACACATGGTAGCCTTGCCAGCCTTTCTAGGACTTCAGAATACAAATGACAGCACCAGCTGTGTCTCATAGGATCACAAAATACTGTTCGAGGGAAAAGAGTCTACACATAGAGGTACCAAGGAAGGCCCAAATTTACTCTGATTGGACAGCATAGGGAAATTTCTTGCTCTAAAAATCCGCATGCTAAATGGAGTGAGCCAAATGAACTTAGGTCTAAGTTCTAGGTCCCTCTTCAAATGGATAAGGAAGAAGGCTGCGTTGACTCTTTTTTGGAGGGAGAGGTAGGATCTGCTCCATTCAAAGTTCAATGCTAAGAGCAGAAGAAATGATAGCTCTCAACTGGGCAGTGGTGGAACACACCTTTAATCCAGCACTCAGGAGGAAGAGGCAGGCGGTTCTCTAAGTTCGAGGCCAGCCTAGTCTACAGAGTGAGTTCCCAGACAGCCTCAAAACCTGTCTCATAAAAATGAAGAAAGGAAGGAAGGAAGGACAGCTTTCAACAGGTTTGACCCAAAGGAGAGCTGGAAGATGGCGGGGAACCAGTGGGCGTTCACTGAGTTTTCGATGACGGCTTCTGCCTAAACTTGGGAATGTAATCATAGCTATTTGCCAAGAGAGACATTTGTCATATTCAAGCAGGTTCCCAGAAATGAACCACTAAATACTTGTCTAAAGTGGCCTAGTTGTGAGAGAGACTGTGGAGAACAAAAAGATAGACTTAGGATTCAGTATTTCTTTGCCAAATGCAGGTTTTTCTTCTTCTGCACTTACCGAGTAAGCCTTCTTCTATCAGTAAACCAATTGTTTAACAGTATACACATAATTAAATAGTAATTGGGTTCAAAGAACTAACAATTTTTATTTCTATCACTGGCAGTTTCAGCATATTTACTTGAGGGGCTCTTTATAAATAATTTATAAGCATTTGGAAAAGACTACATAAAAGAGTTGGTGTGTCTCTATAGTTTAAAATGTCTGTGTAGGTTAAAATGCCCCCTGCAACGCTATAGCAAGGCTGTAACATTAAAAATAGATTCTGGGGGAAATTTTCCAAGTGAGCATACAGTTTAAAAATGAATTTACATTGGTTAAGTGCAATGCTTACTAGAAGAAAACAACATTATATAAGTGACTACCACAGAGAAAATCAGCCCTCTTTTAATGAGACAGATCAGAAAATAGCAAGGGCTGATTTAATTCACTAATGGTGGCATGCTTGGAAGAGACAAAAAGCATAAAGCCACAATGCTATTATGAATTAAGTGGAGGGCATTTTCTTTTTAAACACTGGTGGTGGAAATCACGGAATTCCACCTATTAGTTTTGAGGATCATTTAATGATTTCTATGTGACTACAGGCTTCCTGACTAACAACTTGGGAATGCACAGATACAAAGTGGAAGACAGAGAAAAGCATGCACACACACACACACACACACACACACACACACACACACACAGAGAGAGAGAGAGAGAGAGAGAGAGAGAGAGAGAGAGAGAGAAGAGCAGGGAAAGACTGCATGGGTGGTGTGTGCTATGTGAAATAAGAGAGCTCTGTGGATATAGAGCTCCACTCCCAGGAGAGGAAGGAGTGTTTGAATAATAATAATGTTTGAATGAACTGGTTTTTTTTTTGTTATTTTCATGTTCAGGTTTTATAGATGAGTTTTTTGACTGTAACTCAAGCTTATTCCTTTTGTACTTAGGAAAATCCCTCATGAGTAGATAACATAGTAATTACACTTGATGCTTTCTGGGGAAAGACTAAGGATAAACAGTTTATACAAGATGACAAATAAAATCCACACAGAAATGGTCAAATGACTCAGAAAGGAAATCAAAACACTAAACGACCAATTTGGCTGGAAACATCTTCTCTTGGGGAGACTTCGGCTTGGTCTTTTATAGTAAAGGGAAAGGCCCTTAATGAGATACCACATTGAAAAAGACTAAACACTTCCTACTGATAAAATACATGGTTGATATGGCTACTTAGTGACACTGTTAGGTTTCTAAGGTCATGCAGTTTTCCAAGTGGATGCTACTTGGTGTCTATCTACATGAAGACAGATTCCAGGCAGGGCAAACAAGTACAAATGGAAACAATTGAGAACAGAGGTATCCTCATATGCCTCTGTTATATACTTAAGTAGGATTGATTCTGTTACAGGCTTTTTATCCAATGGTCATATAATTTTCTTTCTTTCTTTTCCTTCCTTCCTTCCTTCCTTCCTTCCTTCCTTCCTTCCTTCCTTCCTTCCTTCCTTTCTTTTGAGACAGGGTTTCTCTGTGTAGCCTTGGAACTCACTCTGTAGACTGGGCTGGCTTCAGAACTCACAGAGATCCACCTGCCTCTACTTCCCAAATGCTGGGATTAAAGGCGTGCACCACCACCGCCTGACTGGTCATCTAATTCTTACAATGGACTAACGAGTGCCAATCTTCACTAACTTCCTCCTCCTTGTGAGCACCTGCTTCAAAATAGCTTCACATCTTCAAAGACTCTGCCATCTGTGCACTAGGAAGTTCACTATGCCTTGGGGATAGGATCTTGAAAGGCTTCTGAACATTCTAGAACTTGCTACAGGTCTGGGCAAATCGTGCAGAAGGCGAGGGAATGGCTGCTGCGCTTTGCTAGTGGATCAGGTCCTAGCACATGTTTTGCAGCTTCAGAAACACTAATGTTTCAGGGAGTGATGTGGGATTCTTCTCTGTATGCTGTGATTACCATTGGTGGATAAAGAAAGCTGGCTTGAGCCTATAGCAAGGCAGAACTTAGTTAGGCAGGGAAAACTAAACTGAATGCTGGGAGCAAGGAAGGCTGAGTTTAGGAGAAGCCATGGAGCCTCTGCCTGAGACAGACACACTGAAACTTTGCTGATAGGCCATGACCTTGTGGTGATGCACAGATGAATAGAGATGGGTTAAATTATGATGTCAGAGTTAGCAAATAAGAAGCTAGAGCTAATGGGCCAAACAGTGATTTAAATAATATAGTTTCTGTGTGATTATTTCGGGAGTCTGGGCAGCCAGAAAATAAACAAGCAGGCCTCCTTACAACAAGGGAGTCACTTCCTCTGTGCTCCCTCTTTGTATCCAAAGGGACCTTTCTGAGACCATGGACCTGGAAGAGGATGAACAGTGTAGTTCTTTGTTTCCTCATTAGTAAAAGGGACACTGGAAAAGATTCACAGGGGTGGAGAGATGGCCTAGTGGTAAAGAACATTGGCTGCTATTCCAGAGGGCTGGGGTTTAATTCCCAGCACCCACATGGCAGCTCACAACTGTCTGTAATTCCAACACCCTCACATAGACAAATGTACATGTAAAATAAAGTATTCAAGCATGTGGTAAAGACACACACACAAAAAATTCATACATAGTCTTGCCAGTAGCTCATATATCCCAACTCTGGTTTAAACCACTGCAGTGTGAATAATGCATATCTTGTTTATATAACAGGCTGGCATGTTATTGAGTTTTTTTTCTGAATGCTGTCCTTCTGAGAGATTTCATTTGGTTTGTCAATGACTAAACATGGTTGTATTTCATGAAGCTGCGTGAGTCTGAAATCAGCCAGGATCCTTCTCATAGAGAAGGCCACTTCTACATTCATGCTCCAGTTTTCTCACAATATGAGAAAGAGAACATAAAGCATGACTTCAGTATAGCACTAGATACCAGCTAAAGGGAAATGCCAAGGAGCATTACAATTCTGTGATAATTTTATTGCAAGGTTGTGAATAAAGCCAATCACCACACAATGTCTCTGATCTTAATAAAAACCACAGTAATGATTTTTTTGCACACTTATATCTAGGGTTTTATATTATATAAGAAGCCTAGTGCCTGAGAAATGAGGGGGGGAATCATTCAATTTCTTATTAAACTTGAGCTACCTTTAATCCCAGCACTCGGGAGGCAGAAGTAAGTGGATCTCTGAGTTTGAGGCCAGCCTGGTCTACAAAGTGAGGTCTAGAACAGCCAGGGCTACCCAGGGAAACCCTGACTTGGGGGGAAAAAGAAAAACTGGTTCCCATGAAATGGGTTGATTTCTTGGTGAGATTCTAGAATCACATGCTAAGAAACTGTACGGATGGCCTGTAAGATTGGATGCTAGGGGCTGGCTTTATTTCATATTTCCCATTCTCTTGAATAATAAGCATTTTACCAGGCTGACTGACATCTGTTACCTTGGTGACTTGGGGCTAAGCCAGCTTAAATAATTCAAGTTTTGTTGGTAGTTCCACCTGTATTTTGTGGTTCAGGAGTCACCCACTCACTGCCTGTGATGTTGTCATTATGACTGCTCAGTGAATGGCTTGTTAGTCCTGGTCCCAGGGTGGATGTGGAGCCCAGCACACAGTAGCTAACAAGAAGGCTTTTGCCGAGAGACACATGCATCAGTAAAAGACAAATACCCAGGGAGTGCATGAGTAGGAGGACGTGCAGAAAACTACGGGGTTAAGTTTGTCCCTTAAAGCACTGGCAGTGTAGCTGAGAAGACATAGATTGAAGCGTTTATCTAATTACTCTTTATCAGTAAAAACTCAGAAGCCAGATATTGGGGTAAGAACCTGAATGATCAGAGAAGCGACTGGTAATGGCCTCTCTCTTCTTCCTGTATTAAAAAGGGCTGAGACTCTTTCTAAAACCCTCCCTACTATTTCCTGTGTCTTTCTATATGTCCTGAGTCCTCCAAAACCTCTATGGTTAATTTTGGTCAGCTAGTAGCTAGCGAGCTCTGCCTTCTGATTCAAAGTAAACTTTATTGGCAGTTTTGGGAGTGGAATCAAAATATCCCACAACAATAAATCCTTGGGAAACCAAGTTTAAGTTGATATACTTCTGTGGTCGAAAAGATAACCTAAGACCATATTTCCTTGCAAATAACTTATCCAGTAAAAATTGTGAGAGGAATCTCAAGATGACGGATTCCTCTCACTCAATGGGAATAGTTTGAATTTGAAAGTAAACATGCAGGGAGTCTAAACAAGTAGGGTGGGTAATGAGAGCTAGTCTTTGGCTAACTTCAAAAATCATCAGCGTTTCTATCTTCTTCTTTCACATCCAGAGGAGCAATATCAGCAAACATGAAAACACTGAAGTCTGGACCATGTTTACACTTATGTGGAGGGGAAAGGGTGCCACTGGGGGACTGTCTTCCTCTGAACGTGTGTTTTTCCCCTCAGCCTTCTCTACTCTTCTTACTCATAATGGAAATCCACAATTGCCTTAAATTTAAGTTGATTTTGTGGATGGGAATTTCACATACTTTAAGTTGGTTTCAGTGAAATGGAATTCTATATGGTATCCAGAATTTATAAAATATAGGATTAAAATTACCAAGGCAAGTAGTTGAAGGTGCCAAATTAAAACCACAGTCTGTGGTTTTATGTATTTTCTACTTTTATATCTTAACACATAAGCATTTTAATGACCAGGGAATCCAATTTTATATTAGATTTTTCATTTCCTTCAGAGCCTCCAGTGGAACCACGGGCATGGATGGAGTTCGTTTGTGGGTCCTGTCTTGTTCCATTTCTCTTAAAGGAAGCACTAGCCTGCTCTATAGCACGTTTTACATCTACACATGGGGACCTCTGATAGGCTGTCCAAGCTCCATTTCCTCTTTTCCCTAGTCATCTCTCTGACATGTGGAACACATCTCCTCTCCATCCACTCAACATATCTTCATCGTGATCAGTTCTAACATCCTTTCTTCATGGAATTGTCATGGCTGCTCATCCCAACTTAGCCACACCTTTTAAAATTTCCCACAGAAACCTGCATTTGCCCATGCATTTGTGTGGTGTATAAATGCCTTGGGGTGAAGGTTATCAACACTGCTGGGACTTCTATGGCATCACCCTGGCAGCTCTGTCTCCGGAAACCTCAGAGAAATAGCTTTCTCACTGGACATAGCAAAGATGCCTAACGGGAGTTGGTGGAAACAAATGGTTCCATCCTACAGCTCCTTCTCTGAGATGATCACTAAAAATACTTAGCAGCTATTGCCACTGATGGACTAGAACGTGATAAAAATTACCAGCTGGATAATTGTGGAGAGTTAATCTCCTCAAGTAGGCTTTCTAGAGTACTCTTGTGATAAACAGAAGCATTGTTGCCCTATGACCCGCCTCTGCCTTTTTGTTTGCCTTTCGAGGCACTTGCTTGAGTGAGCAGGTCTACAGGTTATCATTTTACATTAAAACCAATGCGCAGCATCGTGAGACAGATAGCGTTCATGGTTTCCAGTGGGTCAGAAGCAGTAGATAGAGCCAGAAGTATTTCCGCCCCATTGGTCCCCTGGACCCGTTTTTCTCCACCCTGCCGCAGCTGCTTAGGAAATTACCACTCTGAGGCTTTATTATCAGATACAATTGTTTGGCCAAAGTCTTAGGCTTCTTACTGGCTAGCTATAACTATTTTTTTTTAAATTTATTTATTTATTATGTATACAATATTCTGTCTGTGTGTATGCCTACAGGCCAGAAGAAGGCACCAGACTCCATTAAAGATGGTTGTGAGCCACCATGTGGTTGCTGGGAATTGAACTCAGGACCTTTGGAAGAGCAGGCAATGCTCTTAACCTCTGAGCCATCTCTCCAGCCCCTAGCTATAACTATTAAATTGACTTGTTTCTATTAATCTGTGTATTGCCATGAGGCTGTGGCTTACCAGTATGGCATGCCACTCCTTCAGTGGCTACATCGCGTCCCCTTGACTCGGCCTACTATCTCTATCTTGGTTTGAATTTCCTGCCTGGCTTTACTAAGCTATTGGTCAAAACAGCTTTATTCATTAACCAATAAAAGCAACGCATATACAGAAGGACATCCCATATCAGTTAGGGACATTCCTTTTGAAGAAGGAGTGGAGCTGTCTTATGGCACAGAAGATGGTGCCTGTTTGTAAAGCAATTTGTCTAATGAAAGGCTGAGGAACGCTTGCTGTTTTTCTCTTTCTCTTTTAAATAACTGTGGTGTTGAGGGGTTAGAACACTCTGTTCACATTCTTCCCAGTTTAGCTTCAGGGTGGGAAGGGTTCCTAGGGCTAAGAGCTTGGCACTGTCATCCTAGGACCAGACAAAGAGGGCGGACTCCACAACCAGCTCTGCTTGCCTTGACAAAGCCATCCAAGAGTGTGCTGAGCAAATTAATTGGGTAGAATTGTTGGGCAGAGGCAGAGGCCTGACTCTGAATCTTGTCCAGAACGATTCTGGGTGATTAGGATTCCAAATCGGTTTTCAAAAGGGCTAATTCTTACCCTGCCGCGCTGGATGTAAACACAGTTCGAACAACTCACAACTGGGTTCTTAATCTGAAGGCCACTGTACAGTGGCAGTTAAAAATCTTTAATAATAAATGAATAAGAGGGTAGACAAAATGTTCTAAGAGAAGTTAGCATTTACGGGCTCTGATTACATGGAAAAGCACTTGGTGTTTTTAATGCCTCTCTTAAGAAATAATATAAATGAACCTAAGGCCGTATGCAATCAGCATTATTAAGGCATTTTAGGTAAAACTGCTCCTATTCAACCCCGAGAGAAGCATGGAAGTCAATGTTTTAGGGAATCGACAACCTGTTTTGTTAACACATAGCTTATACTGTTAGTTGCACAGGAATTTTTACAAGTGAAGCAGTGCCAGAAAAAAAATTCTCAAATGAACCAAAGGGCAGCATTAGCTGATGCATCAATCTCTACAATCTCTACAATCTCTACAAATCTACAAAGATCGGGACGACGATAAATGGAAAACACTCAGAAATTTAAAAGGCCATGTCTGCATGCAGTCACATAAACTCGTAAAAAAAAGGGGGGACCAAGTGGGGGACAAAATGTAGACTTTTGATTACTGAGTCATCCTCCACTGCTTTTGAATTATTAATGGCTAGCTTGTGACATCTGGTCTTGACCAGTCACCTGTCAATCATGCGCCAGCTTTTCCAGGAAACTCCTCCCCCAACAGGGCCTGAGGAAGATAAAAAAGCTGTAAGCTCTAAGCTCCTGGCCGCACATCCTGGCTGGTGGGAGGATGAGAAACATCTCAACGCTGGTGTTTGGTCTTTCCGCTGCCTCCTTTGCTTTTGCAAGTCTAAACTACAGTTTCATAGAAAGCGCCACTGATATTAATTATGGACAAATCTATGCCCCACAACTGTCTACATCTATGACATTTGTTTGTAGAAACATTTTCAGAGAGAGAGCATGACTCTTTTCAAGGCCATCCCTGGTTATTTGTTTCAGGGTGACACAGAACTTCCTGTGAAGAGGTCATCACAGTACTGGCTGTCATCTCCACAGTAACCAGCTTTCAAGGCAACTGGCTGAGGATCCCATGCCTGGAATGCAGAAGTTACATTAGACGTGAGATGGTGCCACAAGGATCCACAAGCTAGTGCCACCTGATTTTGTTATGAGCATAACAGTTGGCAAATAGTTTCTCCATTATCTGAGTCAGCAGGAGCATTTATAGGTGATGCTTCGCCTGACACTAAAGGATCTAAAAACGCAAATGTCTCCTTTACTGTTTAAGTCAAGCTTAAGGCAGTGGTTGTGACCCCTTTCGGGGGATCATGTAACAGATATCCTGCATATTAGACATAGATATTTACATTACGATTCATAACAGTAGCAAAATTACAGCCATGAAGTAGCAATAAAAATTTTTTATGGATGGGGATCACTACAGCATGAAGAACTGTATTAAAGGGTAACACCATTAGGAAGGTTGAGGACCACTGGCTTAAGGGATCTAGGTATCTGGGTTTCTAATGTGTACCCGGAGCCCCACATGCTGGTAGAAGTCCAGGGATAGGTGGCTACCCCTACTTCTGTTTCTGGCTGTGCCACCTGGATAGGTAGTAACAAACAAGAAAGGGAGTGTTCTTGTAGCTTCATGCAAGAATAATTATGACCATCAGAAATCATGAAACTCAATAACTTTTCCAACAAAGATGATATTTAGATATGAAGGAATCCACCTTGCCATTTAGGGACAAGGTGATCAAACTTCTTCCAAGTACTCCATAGTTCAAGTGTATGAAAGAGGTTAAGCTGAGAGACAGCCTGGCTAACGTACTTCCACTTCAGAATTGTGTCTGTGTCTTAAAAAAATACTTCTGAGCCGGCGGTAGGGACACACTCCTTTAATCCCAGCACTCGGAAGGCAGTGACAGGCAGATCTCTGTGAGTTCGAGGCCAGCCTGGTCTACAAGAACTAGTTCCAGGACAGCCAGAGCTACACAGAGAAACCCTGTCTTGAAAAACCAACCAACCAACCAAACAAACAAACAACCTTCTGAGGACGGAACTATTTCATAACCATCTTATATGCGTAGGTCAGGTCATAGGGCAGGGTGCTTAATTCGGATTAGAAGAAGCCTTTGCTGCCTCCAATTGAAGATTATAAAGGGAAAACGAGAAAGATCTCCCCATGCTGTCCTCTCTGAGTTGAAGGAAAACAATGTCAACAGTAAGAAACAGCCTCTTGCCTCCTCAAAACTGCAGCCCCCAAGGAAGAGAAAGAGTTCAGTCTAATAATTCAGACAACAGAACAAGACATGTGACCTTCCTTCAGCTCCTCTCTTTGCTAGATGCTGGTCCAGAAAAACAGAAGGTCCCCAAGGGATACAAGGCATATCTTAAGCCTGCCTTCCTGCCTGCCCCTTGTTGACTTCCTGGGGGGGGGTGGGGGCTGGTGAAAGCGTCTCACTGTTGCTCTCAAGTCTGGAGGCTGCTAAGGAGACACTCTTCATTGTCTTTCTTGTTTTTGTCTGAAGGACACTGAGGGCATCAACTCTCAGGCAGGAGCGAACTGTTTCTTTCAGACGCCATATGTCAGCACGGTTTCCACACTGGCTACGAACTCATTTGTCTTATTTGTTTGCATAGCTTATCCCCAGTGTCTTATAAAGGAGAGTCAATATAAAGTTGTTGACTATCTGAAAAACTAAACAAAACACAGCTCCAGAAAACAACGACCCCAGAGCGTCCCTTGACAAGTGCCAGCGTGTCTTGAGTAAAGAAAGCTTAAAACTTACTTCAAAATAGCCGAGTGATGAATATGTAGATAAGGGAGAAAGCATTTGCCCCGATTTCCTGGTGTCCTGGGCATCATTCCCAGTGCGATAAACAAAATGACAAAGCAACAACGCATCAACCAAATCCCAAAGGGGTTGGAAGGATGCAGGGATTCTAGCTCCTGTGAGCATCCCCCAGGGGTTCAACAGAGTTTCCCTTCCCCATCTGTCTACCCCTAACTGTAGTAAAGTGGATGATAATCTCACATTCCTTCTTAAGACATAGCTTAGGAGGAACATGTTAGAGTCAGGAGAAATGGAAGCAAGGAGGCGTCATTAGAAGAGAGAAGATATAGATCAGTGGTCCTCAACCTTTCTGATGCTGCAACCATTTAATACAAGTCCTTGTGTTGTGGCAACACCCAACCATAAAATTATTTTTGTTTCTACTTTATAACTGGAGTTTTGCTGCCGTTGTGACTTGTAACATAAATATCTGTTTTTCCAATGGGTTTAGGTGACCCCTGCAAAGTTGTTCGACCCTGAAAGCAGTTGAGACCCATTGATCTAGAGAGCCATTCTAAAATGAAAAAAAAACCAAGGTAGGGCTAAACAGTGTTGACTATCAATCACGCTAAGACAATTCTCCCAAATAAAAGTGAACAAAAGCAGCTCTTCCTTAAAAGAAAGGGACATGGCAAATAAAAGAATAATAGAAACCTCAGCATTTAAAGAAAGCCTAATCCAGAAAAAAAAAAAAGGAAATTCCTCTGAAGGACTCTGCGCTGTGAGTCAACTTAATGAGAACATAAACCCCTGAAAGCCACAACCTCAAAGACAAGCCAGGACAGTAGAAAGGTTGCACAAGGAAGAAACGGCTGTGACGGGGCAAACATGGCCCAATGAAATGGCTGACACAGGCGTCGCCCCCAGACTCAAGGCCACCTGCAGAAGCAGCAGATAATATAATAGATAGGAGTACAAAGGCTCTTCGCCGGGGTTGTCGGGTGTGTGTGGGGGAGCTGATGTGTCCGGAGAGGGTCTAATCACTACAACAGGGCGAACAGTCACCAGATTCTTGTGAGCAGATTTCATTAAAGAATTATCACATCTACTGACTTAAAGAGTGTGTTTTAGGAAATATTGATAACATGTGTTCAACACCACAAACATGTTCCTGGTCAAAAACATTCCCCTGGCATTTAAGCAGAAAAAAGCAAAACCAAGTCACACTGGAAGACATCCAACATGAAGGTCGTTTGTATACCAAACATATCAATATGGAGAGTCCAACATAGATCTTTAGTCAAGGACTCTGATTAGGAATCACGGCATGGCTGACCTTAGAAGATCTATCCTAGCATTGTCTAAAGGCGTATAGCCTCTGAAAGCAAACCCTGTGGGTGTTCTTAGGGAAAAAGACTGTGCTCGATTTGGAGAGCCAGCTAAGTTCTGCCTGGCAGATTTAGAAGACACATCAGTACATAGAAGAGTCCAGGACATGAAAGACACTTGATTTTAGAAGCATTCTTTAAGCCAGTGGTTCTCAACCTGTGGGTTGTGACCCCCTTGGGGTGGGGAGTTAAATGATCCTTTCACAGGGGTCACCTAATGCATAACAGTTATGAAGTACCAATGAAATTAATTTTATGGTTGGGGGGGTCACCACTGAAATTACCTGGCACGAGCGAGAAGGAAACACAGAACACACAACAAACCCGCTTAGGAGTTTTTTAGAGGGGGCGTGTAGAGGTCTGAGGAATCTGTGTGCAGAGAGAGAGAGAGAGAGAGAAAGAGAGAGAGAGAGAGAGAGAGAGAGAGAGAGAGAGATGGCCCATCCAAGCTTTTTAAAAGCTGCCTAGTACATGTGCATAGGGGATTGGCGTGACTACATCATACACAGATGATGGGGCTCATGCATGCAAGGACTTAGCTGAGTCATAGTGGATGTAACCACGCATGCACGCGGGGCCCTTTAACATTTAGGCACCTTCGCCCAAGGGCCCATCTGCACGTGCATGGCTCCAGAAGCTGGAAGCATTAGCCTTATATGGCTGAAATCATTCAACAACACCACGAAGAACTCTATTAAAGGGTCGCAGCATTAGTAAGGTTGAGAACCACTGCTCTAAGCCATTCTTTGAAACAAATTTTCCTCCCCATAACACCCACATGTGTACGTAGGTACTCACAGGCATGTGTTGGGGGGAAGTGGTGCTGGGAAAGGCCAGATGAGGTTGTTGGATGCCCTGGAGGTGGAGTTATAGGCGGTTATGAGCTGCCCCACGCAAGTGCTGGGAACATAGCGCTAGTCCTCAGCAAGAGCAGTGAGCGCTCTTAGCTGCTGAGCTAAGTTCTCCAGGAACTTCCACTCCCTTTCAGATCTTGCCTAAAGTGGCACGGTCCACTTGGAGAACCTTTGATCTGCTACAATACCATTGTGGGGACGGATCTTAAAACTCAGAACAGCAACGATGGAGTTGCAGTTTCTAGTTACTTGTCTGTCCGTCTGTCTGTCACATCGAGAACAGCACCGAACTACTACCGTGTTATCCACGTATGCATCAGAGTGAAATGGGATGCTTGTTTTTAGGGATGGAAACGTCGTCGTGGCTGAGCAAGTGGCTGCTGCAGGTCACCGCGGAAGGTAGTAAGAATGGGTACTCTCTAAAGTTCCCACTTCCAATCTTAACAAATGCTCATTTCTGCATGTGCCAGGTCCCCTGCCCACCCTTCTTTATATGAAGAGCACTCATCTTTTAAAGCTGTCTTTCAAAGATTCCAGCTTAGGAGAAAGGAGGGAAATTCTAGAAGATGTGCTAACGCTGAACGCTTTTCCCCCTTGGGGACCAGGAATGACGTGACTCAGAAGGATAAGGAGTAAATACCATTCAGGAGAAGGAAAACAAACCCCTGCTGCTTTGCCATGCCTCACCCCACCACTCCACCATGTTCCTCCAGTTAACATAAGGGTAGTTTACGTCGGTGTGAGATGCCTTCTAAGCATTAGATTCCACGCCACTGCTTCAGAATGGAGGAAAGCACGTCTCTTTTGTGCTACTTTGAACTGGAAAACATAAGAATTTTAATTCAAGACCGGCTTGTTTCTGTTCCCCTCCCTTCCTGTTGGGCAGAAATGTGTGAGGAATGTGGATTGAAAAGGCAGGCGAGATGTTTCCAGATAGTGTTATATTTATCTGTCCCGAGAGGCACCCGGAAGCTGCTGGAGGTGACAGTGGGTGGCAGAGCAGCTGACTTAGGAAAGGTCAAAGGTTTTAAGAAGCAAGGTACCGAGAAGCAAGGATGTAGCAGGGCAAGCAGCAATTACATGGATTTGCAGCCCTCTTCAGGGTTTTTTTTTTTGGGGGGGTAGAGGGCAGGGGTTAGGCCAAAGACTTAACTGTGAGAATACTAACGTGGGAAGGATGTGCGTAACAAGAACCCCTTGTGTGTTTCTGCTCGAGATGTTTCCTGATTGTGGTCAGAAAAGCTGATGATGCTCAGACCCTGCACCCCAGCATCCCACTGGATGTGTAACTGTCACAGATACCCTCTGACACTTTGCACAAGCAGAATATTCTTGACTGCATTTTCTACGAAGGCGGAAATCAGAAACAACCCAGATACATCCTCAGAACAATGTATTTATCAACGCTGAGTGGCAATACAATTAACAAAGTTAATTAACATCTCTAGATCATAATTTGGAGAGTAAAATGGCAGATTTAGAATATAATGCTATTTATAAAGTGTGAAAAAATAAGAAACACAGGGTATAGTGTCATATATGTAGTTGAAAACATGTAAAAACCAAAAATAAGTGCATAGGCAAGAAAAAAAATGCATGGAAATGACAAAATGTGGAAAGGGCTTGAGAATCACAGGCGCCAAGTTCACATTAATAGCCACCTCTGATGACAGAAGGAAAAAGAACGGAATAGGTGCGCAGGATATATTGGTGTGTTCTTTATGTCGTCTTTGGCCGAGTTGGCTAGACGATTATATTCTGATTGCTGTATGCATAAGCTATTTCACTTGAAAAACCCCAGCCACTCTGAGTCAGCATCAGCTGCAAGGTATGTGTCCCTGCATGTCGCCAGCACAGCACCTTCCCCATTTGGCAGCGTGACAGCTGATGCTGCAGAGGTCTGCTTCTATGTGTAATCGAGTCTCATTATCTGGAACGTCTGCATCAGACATTCAGCTCCTGGAGCCGATGGGATCATCCCGCCCTACTTCTGGTGATGTGGGCTTGCCGTGTCCCTGGTGAATTCACAGGGACAGGGTACAGTTGGGAGGAGGCAGAAAGCAAGCTGGGTTAATGGGACTTGGCAGAACACCAATTAAGCTTCTTTGGAGCTGTCTTTTCTTGACTAATCCAGACGTCTTACCTCCCCAAACTTCCCACTTTCCCAACTTAAGCTCCGTGAGGGGTCGTGTGTAGAAATAAATTCCTGAAGAGTGATTCCGAGATTAGTGCCCTGAGTTGGATTCCCTGCACTGAAAATCTGAAGTTGTTAGTACACATTGCAGGGAGAAAGGCAGGAAAGTGCTGCTGGTTTTATTTATTCAGAAAAATAAAGTCGGAGGCTAGGGGCAAGCGTTCCTGCTAGATGCTGGCTTTTGAGGCACCTGTCTGCCTGCATGTCCCTGTGCTTCCTGACATGTTGATAATGGACTATACCGCTGAACTGTAAGCCTGCCCCAGTTAGATGTTTTCTCTTGTGAGAGTTGCTGTGGTCATGGTGTCTCTTCACAGCAATAAAACCCCAACTAAGAGAGTTGGATATCACAGGGGACCCAAGCACAGAAACAGCACACATTTACATATCATAAATCATGTATTTTTTCATTTATGACTACCCTGTATTTCAAACATGGTTTTTCCCAATACCCCCCCAAATAAGCTATCCTTTTTATATTTCTTGGAAGCTCTCATCATTTCAGAAGCACATTCTTTGTACCCGCTCTCTTGATCAATAACAAATGTAATAGAATTTGAATCCTGAACTCCTGTTTTGTATAAAACAGAAAGAAATTTCCCCCAGTTTGTGGTGTGAAAATATAGACATGGCTAGTTCTAGCTTACGCATTCTTTTAGTAAGAAAATAATGAACCTAGCAATTTCCCTTCTGTGCTTAGATTTCAATCAATAACAAAGTATGCGTGAAAAGGCCCAGTGCAATAATAGCTAAGTGTTGATGAAGATGAAGTGTGTATTTCTGAGAAACATTTGAGCAAAAGCAGCCCAGGATGAAACTTCTGCTTGTCCTCCCCGCCCTGAAGCCAGCCCTCCCCACGTGGTGTGTCACAAACACTCTTGTCCCACTTCCTCCAGGATTTTACCCCAGCAGGACCTGAATGCTTGAGTATCACACAGCCCCGTTATTAATCTCCTAATGTGTATCTCTGTCTGGTCCTTTTATGAAGCTTTCCTGACAGCACTGTCTGGCCTTAACACCTCCTCTCCCCCCCATTCCTTGGCCTTCTCAATTGAATTTTCCTTAGATCTGGAAATGAGGCATTCTGACAGCAGTCAGGGCTTCAAAACCACAATGCTCAGTGTGGACGGACTCAGTGTGGATATGATGTTCAGTGTGGACTAACCCAGTGTGGATGGGCTCAGCGTGCATACGAGGCTCAGTGAGGGTGGACTCAGTGTGGATGGGCCTAGGCCATGCCACCATTCAGCTGTGTTTTTTGTTTGTTTGTTTTTGTTTTTTCGAGACAAGGTTTCTCTGTAGCTTTGGTGCCTGTCCTGGAACTAGCTCTTGTAGACCAGGCTGGCCTTGAACTCACAGAGATCCGCCTGCCTCTGCCGCCCCAGTGCTGGGATTAAAGGCTTCGCCACCACTGCCCCGGCTCAGCTGTGTTATTAATGCAAACTGCTCACTCAGAAGCACAGATAAAGCCGAGTGTGCCCACGTGACTGCAATCCTGGATACAAAGGGTAGACACCGAGACCCAAGTCAGCAGGGCTGGGCTTGTGGCAGCAAAGCTCAGCACTTCCTACCAGGAAATCCTGAAATAAAAGTTTCCCTTCCAGTGATTATAAATTGAAACGGCGGTTTTGGTAGAACGCTTTGGCGACACGGGGAATTCTCATTCCCTTCTACTTAGTATTTCCACTTACAGGACATGTTGTAATTAGTTCTTGTGCATAGAGAGATTGAAAATAATAGTGTTTCTGAGACAAAGCCCAATGCATTTAGTCTATATGCTGACGAATGACTGAAGACACCGTGGTGAACTCACACACAGGTTCGCAGGCAGCTATGTATGTGTAGTTACCGTGTGGAGGGGAGGAAACAGAGGAATGACTCAGTGGGGCCTTTACTTCAGAAAGCACGTGTATTCTGTACTGTCCAGCATCCTTTTTCCTCTGATGTGGACAGCTGCTGTTTTATTTTACTTTTTTTTTTTTATTTTTCCCTTGTCCTGTTATTTGATTTTGCAACAGTTCATCAAAGGTCCTTCCAACCACACTGGCCTTATTTGGTCATCCCCCCCACCCCCACCCCGAAACAGGGCTTCTTTGTAGCTTTGGAGCCTGTCCTGGAACTAGCTTTGTAGACCAGGCTGGCCTCGAACTCATAGAGATCTGACTGCCTCTGCCTCCTGAGTGCTGGGATTAAAGGCGTGTGCCACCACCACCTGGCATATTTGGTCACTCTTACATCACCATCATAGTGTCATCATTAGAGCACAGATTCATGTAAAGAGTAAAATAGTATGATAATGCATGTGTGTGTGTATATATATATATATATACATATATATATATAATTTCTGAAAGTACATACATGAGACAGCCTAATGGTAATTATCTCCGATGAAAGAGATCACTATGGGTGTGCAATGCCTTTGCCTTTCTATCTGTCCCTTCTTTTTTTAGAACATGTATTACTGTTAGAAGGCAAAAAAAAAAAAAAAAAAAAAAAACTATCCAGGCGGTGGTGGTACACACCTCTAATCCCAGCACTTGGGAGACAGAAGTAGATGGACATCTGTGAGTTCAAGGCTAGTCTGGTATATAGTGTGAGTTCCAGGACAGCTAGGCCTATACAGTGAATCCCTGTCTCAAAAACAAAAACAAAGAAAAAAAAAACAAAAAGGAAGGTAAAAATGAATTTTAATAAACAAGTGAATAATTCTGCATAAATATAGAAACAAAGTGGAAAAACCTTTTGAGGGGGGCAATCATCCATAAGAACCTGAAAAGAATTCATGACACCAGATGCCTGCTTGCTGTGTGGCCCATTAGGGGCATGTGTTTCTGAGTCCTAATGTACTAAGGTCCTGAAATTTATGCCTTTGGGATGGCGGGGCCAGCCTCCTCTCAGAAGTTTGTGGTGACTCTCAAGTCCTCAGGGCTCTCTGCCCTGGGTTTCCACTTATCTCTGGCATTCCTTTCCTGGACAGCTCAGATTCCACCTGCCCTTATCAGAGCTCTCCTACTGTTACCCTGAAGATCCTCTGATAGGCAGACAGGTTTACCTCTTCCAGGGGATTACAGGTGCAGCGCTTCCGCCTGCACTAGGAGGAGGAGGAGCAATCGCTAGAACCAGACATTCCTGAGCCACAAGCAGCAGTGGCAACTCTCCTGGGAGATCCAGGCTTCAAAGTCCCAACTTCCAGCAGTGAGACCAATAAGGATCTATGTGCATCCCTACCTTTCCAATACACACAGCGGCACAGCCACACCCACGTATACACAGCCACACTCACAGAGTCATCCCCAACACCCACACAGCCACATCCGCCACAGACATAGCCACACCCCCA
>PVIU01007945.1:0-87459 GCA_004026605.1 Ondatra zibethicus | reverse complement strand
AAATGGACTAAATTAAAATGTAAGAGTTGGCCAAAAAGAGACTAAAACTAATGGGCCAGACAGAGTTTAAATAAATACAGTTTCTGTGTAATTATTTCGACGGCCGGGAGCCGGACAAAATATACCAGCCTGGGAAACCAGGGAAGTATACTAAATTGTTATTTCCAAATTTAGCTCTACAAATTATTATTATAATTATTATTTTTTTAAAGACAGAGTTTTTCTGTGTAGCCCTGACTGTCCTGGAACTTGATCTGCAGACCAAGGTGACCTTGAATTCAGAAATCCACCTGCCGATGCCTCCTTAGTGCTGGGGTAAAAGACATAGCCCACCTCTATCCTGCTGCAAATTCTATTCAACATTTAAATGTGTTTGTTGCTGCCTTAGTCATTATTAACAATTGATGTCTTTATTAACAATATCCCTGACAGTATTGTTAACTCTTCTCAACAAAAACTAAATTTATGAAGATCTAAATGAAATTGGAAAAAAACCCACATAAAACAAATTTGTCTAATATGATTACACCTTAATGTCATTTATTTTGAACAAAACAAAAACGTATATACTAATATGCCAATTTATTTGTCCACTGTGCTGTAACATTCAGAGAGGGATTCTAGGCAAATACAAGATAAAGTGATAATTCCTTAGAAAAAAACCTGATCTTTAGCCCTTCTTATTCACTAGTAAGAATTGTTTGGAAGATGACTTAAAATGAAGCTAATGCTGTTTATATTAAAATAAAATAAAATGATATAAATATAACTGTTAAATATGCAAAATCTGCATGAATGCACAAAATACAATGGTGTAGCAAAGTCATTATGAAATGAAACAGAAGCATTGTTCAGACATTTTTCTGGAAGAACACATAATGTGTTTCCAGAGTTCAGACGTGCAATTATTATCCTGCTCTGGTAATTTGCTAATAGACAAGCTGACAAGACAACTGATTTTCTGGGTGGGCACATGTGAGAAAGGCCACTTAGCTCTCCTACATTCTGTGTGACACTCTACACAAAGTAAAAGAAGAGGACATAATAAACCTAAGAATCAGATGCTACAAAAATGAATTAAATGATGTTTTCAAAAGTTTTCATAATACAGGTCTACTGGCTCCTCACTAATGCATACAAAGCTTTTTGCTTGAATTAAATTTTATGAAACCTAAATCTTACTATCAGTATGCCTGCATGCGAATGATTAGGCTCTGCAATTTTTGTTGATAAAATCTTATGGTATATCATCAGAAATGTAGATCCTTGATCAAAATACCTCTGGGAAAGTATGAGAGACACTAATAATTTCTGAGAGAAAAATCACACAGGGAAGCTTATTTTAATCATCAACTTGCAGCATCAGCCACTCTTTGAGAAATGACTATCTCTCTCCCTGGATTTAACATGAAGACTAAAATTTAATTTCAATTTCATTATTAACTATAATGCTGTTTCTTGTCTATGCTAAAGAGTGCTGTTTCTGCTAAGTAATTTTAGTTCATATTGGTTCCAATCACTATATAAGCTTTTTCTACAACATTCAGTCTGAATCCTTATTCTAGTTCGAGTTAAATTTGTATTCCATGAACATCATAGTATACATTTCCTCTTCAAAGCACCTGTGTGCCGGTACTTACTGGCACACACATGTGGATCCTTTTGTGTGCTTTCATCTTCTGTGTTCTGCTTTAATGTACTACATTTTGGTCCGACATTTGCCCATGGTCTAGAACTGAAACTAGAGGAGAATTAACATGACACAATGAGATACAGTCTGCTAAAGTCTTAAGGCTTGACATCATCACTGACAGATGCAGAAAGTGGTCACAGCACATTTTATAAATGCTGATGCTGAATTAGCTGCAGGATAGCCTCATTGTCCTTTTATGATGTTCCCACACTCACTATCATTTACTTTGCCCTCTCTGCTTATCATCCCATTTGTATGTCTTCACAATATATAAAAACTAGAAAACTATTTAATGTCTCAATAGCATTTTATGGGACCAATTCTATAGGTTGTCAAAAGAAAGACAGGTTTCTGATTATAATAAATATTTGGTTGCTACAAACAATTATTAGTTTTTTTTATAACTTTTGGCCTGAGAAATATCTTAACCCCCCTCCTTGTTAACCAAACAATAAATAACAGTAGTAATAAATAGCCAAAACCTAAACCAGCAGCAACAATAAAAATACCCCAAAACACAAACCAAAATCAACAACAACTTAAATCCCACAGATTTTTAACCTGGTAGAGACAGTGGATTCCCTGTTCTTGAGATTCTGGATCTATATACTCTACCACTTGTCTCTGTGTCCAAGAAGGCTGTATTTAGGAGCTGTAGAGATGGGATTTTCTTGTTTTCTGGCTTCTGGTTGAATAGGCCAGTGGGAAATTTCATCAGTGGGGCAAGGATTAAGCAGACCTGTAGACTGAGGCATGTCCTGAATTCTTCTTCACCACTCCTTGGTGCAGTGAGTTGACCATGCTGGATTTCTTCCCAAGAATACCACAACTGTTTGGAGTGGAATCAATGGTTCCCCTCAACCATGAAGTAGTTCCTCTACCTTTTCTAACAGTTCTTGATTCTTCCAAATCATTTCAAACCTTCATAAAACATGATAGAAAAGAGAAGCCCCAGTCTTTAACATTTCCAGCCAACCCTTTTGAGTTTTCCAGTGTTTGCTTCTAGGAGCTTGAATGATAGACTGATATTTGCTTCACTTTTATATTTTATCAAATCCACTTTTTGGTAAATACTGTGCTACTTATTTTAAAGCACCCAATTTTTGTATTTCTAGCTTTCAGTTAGAGTACCATCTTCTTATCAGAGATGTTAAAAATGAAATCATTTCTGTATTATTTGGGTTATTTCAAGGGAAAAGAGCAATGGATACCAAATAGCATTTATAACCTTGGTGGATGAGTTTATGCAAATGCACTTTTTAATAATTTCTTCTTAATATTAATATTTCTAAGACAAAATGCCATCATTTTCATTATATTAAGTTACTTAATGTAGCTTATTTTAAAATGTGTCGCATTCTAATTCTCATTCTTTTGAATCTATTTTTCCAAGAATTCCTCACTTTTATGCTAGCGTATAGTAATACATTGAAATAAATGCAATCATTTATCTTTTCCAAAGAGATGCAGAAACTTTAGACTGAGAAGCCTACATTAATTAGGAAGTAAACTACCCAGGACAACTTATATAGATAATGTGCAAAAAAAAAAAGACATCACAGGTAATATAATGTTTTTCTTTAAAAAATACTTTCTGTTCTTAAACATTTATTTGTCTGTGCATGAATGTTTTGCCTGCTTGAATGCCTATGTGCTATGTGAGCCTGTTACCCATGGCAGCTAGAAGAGTCGGTGAGATTCTTAGGAACTAGATACAGTCAATTGTAAGGTGCCATGTGGGCACTGGAAATCAAACCCAGGTTCTCCGGAAGAGAAACTAGCACCTTTAACTACTTCTCCAGTACTTTACTGTTTATATAAAAATTCAGGAAAACAAACACAAACTGTACCAACTCAAAATAAAGACATTAGTGACATTTAACAGGGGAATTCAAATTTCAGAATGTTCCATTTAAAATACAGTATATTGGTTATAGCACTCTTACATATAAAATCAGAATTAGTAGACACTATCATCACAATTAGATCTAATAATTATATGACAAAAATCATCACTGAAATTTATTGTCGCTGTTCAACGAATTACAGAATTTTATGTTAGAAATGATGAACTATTAACACAATGCAAGCAAATATATTTTGCCACAAAAATTAGGAATAGGTAGTTGTATATTACATATTAATTCTGGTGCTCTTAATGTACGTGTTACAATACTAAGTTTTCACATGCATCAGCTACCTCAGTGATTTGAGTTCTACCCTAATTCCCAATTATTTTAATATTGAACCTTCAAGTAATAACTTAGAGAAAATGTCCAGAATAAACATACATTCAGACTTCATTTAACTGGATTGAGTCATCTCTGGGGCTCTCAGAAAAGCTGTCAGTATTTGAACAAGAGTTCAGGAATTAAGAAGCAAATTCATGAATTACTGCTCAGACATGAAGAATGAAATAAGATTAAAGAAAGTCTATTTTGCTTGTGTAACCTTAATTTCTCTGTAAAAGCTAACATCTTAAGTAATCTATGAACTACTATTTTATCCAAAATATTTGTTATGGGAAATTGGAAAACAAGGGAAATTTTTGCAGATTTTGTGAAAATATATATATGAGTGAGAAACATTCTTCTCTCTACTATCCTTTAATAATGTCTGTCAATCAAAAGCATACAGATTAAAAGGGAGAAAAAGAAAAGGCTCACGATGTCAAATAGATTAGACATAGAATGGCAAGAAAAGAAAAGAACAGAAGTGTTCCCAGAGCACATACCATCCCCTCTGTGATAATAAGTAGAAGCCATTTGTTGAACCCTAACTAAGTTGAACCCTGTCATCGCGCCTCCGTGCCCCTGGATTGCCAGCTGGAAAGAGATGTAGCTTAAGGGATGGAACTCTCTGAGAAGCTGGGACTTGGCTGATGATCGTGGGCTCAGCATATTGTGAGGCATATGAACACTTTCAAAACTGGCAAAGGAATAAGGGAGGAAAATTGAAAATCTAAATAGAGTAGCCACCAAAAATTCAGATAATTGAAAAGGTTGATTTTCCCTGAGCACTTGGTTTTTATAGGGAAAAAGATTGTAGGTTCCTTAGATGTCATATTATATTCACCACACCGAATGATAAAAGAGTTTATGTCATTTTTCATTTGTGTGAAATGAAACTGTGGTATTGTCCCTAATGTGATATAGCTCTTTTTCTGTCCCTATTAACAGTTTATACTGTTAATATTAACGCAAAATAAGTATAAACTTTTAAATAACATTGTAATGAATAAACTTCAGGAATATGATTTTAAAATGAAGAAATGTAATATTCCCAAAGTAACAATTACATATTCATTTTTTGCATTATTAGAAGAAGGAAACATTTGCCTTATCTCCAGTAGAGTTAAACATGTACCACTTTCTATTCTGCCGTGTTTTCTGCTTTATTGTTTGTTTGTGTTACAATATCATATAGAGATAGAAAAAGCCTGTACTCCCAGGAGTGTAAAACCATGTTGCCAACAACATCCCAGACTGATACAGTTCTGATTTATTGCATCAATAATAAAAACAAAACCAAAGCCGGTCAAAGTTCAGCACTCCTGGGCACTTTACAGTCCAAGTGCCTCCCAGGCAGACACTGCCCACACATCTGCAATCAGCCTTTCCAGAAGCTGATCACACTTGGAACTGCTGAGCAAAGTGGGGAACTGAATTCCTATTAGTGCTCTTACTGACATATGTTGGAAAGATATATAAATAAGCAAAGAAGTTCGTTAAGTTCGAATGAAAAGTTTGTTTTCTGTTTCGCTTCCCATTGCTTTGGGAAAATTCAATTCTAGATCCCAAAAGAGGAAGCCCTTCCAACAAGGTGCCTGAGCCAAAAATGTCTTTTACCTTCATTTCCATTCTAAATGGCTTCAAAATCCAGGCTTAATGTTAAGAAGGCTTTTGTGAATCTTCAACTATATTAATGTTCTTTACTATAGAAGTTGCTCTGTCCTTTTTGTAACTCTTTAGATCTCCTCTATTTGGCTTTAGGATTAATTCAGTTTTTCAAACAAAAGAATTGTTGTGGAAATCGCAAAATAAAATATTTTACATGTCATGATATTACATTGTATGTAACATTGCTCTTGATGAGCCAAAAAGGCATCACTAAAAAATGAAAGAAAGAAAGAGAATGAAATGAAGGAAGGAAGGAAGGAAGGAAGGAAGGAAGGAAGGAAGGAAGGAAGGAAGGAAGGAAGAAAGAAGCAAGCAAACTGTGGCCCTCGTTATCGCTAACACAAAATCAATGAGCAGACAGGACAGGTGTTTTTGTTACCTCTAACCAGTAAATGGCTTCTTGCTAAAGAAATAAATTCTTTTATAGGAAATGAGTTTTCTTTCCAATATTCTCTTTCTGAAAATCTTTCCAGGCGAGTTGTTTTATTGTGCCAAATTGAAGTTTTCTAAAATTGTTTATGGGTGTCAGAGTTCCTTAACAGATCAGTTAGAGTGTTGATTCTCTAAGCAATAGAGAATAAGAAACAGCATTTCTGTTAAGTGTTAAACAACGATCCATTGAAATTTGATGTGACTAGAAAGAGGAAGGCAGTTTGGTGAGAAGAAAGCTGTCTAGTAACCTAACAAAATTTGATTCGTCAGCAATATAGGGAAGGTGTCTGACTAGATACATGTTTCTCCTACAGTCTTCCAGCCCTCTCACGAAATGTATAATCTCACCTGGAGTCAATCTATCTCTCCGTTTTACGTTTTTTAAGGAAGAAACGAAAACTAAGAGAAAACAAAGAAAAATATTGAAGAAACTTGTCTATATGGATTTTCAAATTGAAATTGTAAATACAATAAAAACTGCTGTCCCTTCATATCCAGTGGTAAAATCGTCCATTTGGTTGTACAGACAAAAAAAAAGTTGTGTTCTAAAAATGAGTGAAATCTGTTTCCGCAAATAAAGGAGACCGCATACACAATGGGCACTGAAGGGATTTCTCTGCAGTCTGAAATGGTTGTCTCACAGGCTGTAAATCTCCCTCACACAATGCCCGGGGGCTTGCTTGCAGGGATGTAATGAAGTTACACTGCCTGAATGAAAATTTAAAAAACAAATTAGGGCAGAAGACCTTGCCAGCTTTCTGTGATTTGTAACTCTGCTTATCAGTCACTGGTGTGGGGTGATTCATGGGGAGAGCACCAGATCTCTTTGTCCCAGACCACCATGTTTCACTGGAGTGTCACTATATCAGGGGAAATGAATGCTAAGCTATAACAGCCATAGTTAGTGTCAGCCATGTTTGCCACACATTCACAGAGAAATTTACAGCTGAGGAGAACTGGGCCCCATTCTCTTGGGATGTGCTTTGTAGCATTCCGGTGGCCTTAGGGTGGCTACAATACCAGCACTCCCTTTACTCATGTGACCTCAGCGACTTCAGTTTGTCTTTGACATAACTGCATGTATTAAATCATGTCTTAATAGATGGAGAGACTTCAAATCATGCCAAAAACTGTTTAAAATAAAATTGCTCAAAAAATTAAAATCCTGTCTTTGAAAGCCACTACCTTAACCAACTCATGGATTAAAACCTCTTAATTTCGATCTCATGGGAACACTGCAGTATGAAGATGCTAAACTCCCCTGTCTGTAAGTAAAAGAAATGCATTTAACACATATTGTATTGATTTTGTGATTGGCTTATGAAGATGTCTTTCAGACAATGTCATGAAAATTAAAAAAAGCTAAGCTTCTAAAACAACTCAGAAGCACTTTCAGAAATTATTAATTCAAGACTATTCTTATGGATATATTTAAATTCTGTGTTTCATAGTTAATTTTGCTTGATACAAAGCTAAAATACCAGTCTCCTGCAGAAGAATCAGCATTCTAAGATTGTAAATTTCAAGTTTCACCCCCTCTGCCCTGTTGCTGAGACATGTCTTGTACATATAAAAAGTTTTACACCCATGGGTAAGATACACATAGAAAATTTTACATACCCATGGGTAAGACACACTTATAAAGTTTTATACACACATGGGTAAGATACACTCAGAAAGTTTTAGACACCCATGGGTAAGGAAGATGAAACTACAGGTTTATAAAATTAGATCTGGATAACTGTAAAAATTAGTTTAGGACTAAAAAGGAACAGATACCCACATAATGAACGTTGTCCCAATTGAAGCCCTGTGAATAGAGAAAAGGATCCTAGGAACGCTCAGAAGAAAAAAAAAAAGAGCAAACTCTACCAATGGGACAATTGTCCTTATTTTCAGAAGTAGCAAAACTTGTTTCTTGATACTGTAGAGAAGCAGCAGGCACACAACAGGCATTACATTATGCATTTTGCGTTCTTTCATGTGGCAACATTGCCTGGAGATGGTATCACACAGCGCACACCATCAACTAGCCTCAACAGTGGTGAAGGCTCAGTGACATTGGGTATATCTTGTTTCTCTTGATCTTGTTCCTTCTATCTATACAAATTCCACCAGATGTGTCACTCACTTTTTGGGAGGGTTATATTCCACCCCCCAAATATATTAGGATGGTATAAAAGAAATTTGGATCTAATTCCTATTAAAATATTTTCACATAAAATTATTATGACTAAGTTCAGTTTTGATTAGACATTTCTGAGGTTGGTATGCACTATGTGTTTTACATTGACTGAGCAGGTCTAAGTCTAGGTCTAGTGTAAACAAACAATGTAGATATTTAGAGTTATTTTAAATGCCTCAATATTACCTACATTTATATCACACATTTGTGTTTGTTTTAACACAAATATAAAATATCATAGCTAACAGTTTAAGAATAAGGTAATTGATTTTCTTCTAACTCTTCTATAGAAGGCCTTCACTACTCAGGAGCAAGGTCACAATGCTGCCCTGGTTTCCCCACCACTTTCCAGCTTGCCCTCCCACAACACACTCATCCATTCCTTACTTTGTATCCTTCCCTTTTTTAGTCCAGGTTTCCAATCTTGTTGTGTCTATCTGTACATAAAAGCCTCACTTGGGAATTAAGGCAGCAATTTTGCATTTATCCTTATTGATTTAATTTTCTTGATTCTAGAGTTGCTTTCAGGGACTAGAGAGATGGCTCAGTTGTTTAGTCTTTGATCTTATTTTATTTTATTCTTTTTGTTTATTAAGATTATAAATAACTGCATCATTCCCCTCTCAATTTCTTTCCCCCAAACTCTCCAACTTACTGCCCCCACTCTGTTTCATATTCATGACCTCATTTTTTTTAAAATTATTGCTATGTGGAGAGTTGGGGGAAAGTAATTGAGAGGGGAATGATGCAATTATATTATACTCTCAATAAACAAAAGGAGCTGAGCCATCTCTCCAGCTTCTGATGCGGGCTGAACGGTGCATTTATTTGTGGATACAAGTATTAGTGTTCAGAATAGAGCTAAAAATTATTATGGTTTAGAAATGTGACCATAGTAGGTTCTTCCCTAAGATTAAAGGCACCACTAGTGATATGGGATTTCCCTCTGTATGCTGTGAATACCGTTAATAAATAAAGAAACAGCCTTAGGCCTGCACAGAGCAGAACAGAGCTAGGTGGGTAAAGCTAAACTGATTGCTGGGAGAAAGGAGGCAGACTAAGGAGAAATTATGTAGCCTCTTCAGAGACAGACACTTGGGACTGAACTTTACACAGTAAGCCACAGCCATGTGGTGCTATATAGATTAAAGAAGATGGGCTAGTTTGGGGTATAAGCGTTAGCCAAAAAATACACTTAAGCTATTGACCAAGCAGCTTTGCAAATACTATGGTTTCTGTGTGATTATTTCAGGTCTGAGCAGCCAGGATCTAACTAGTGGCCCATTAAAGCAAATTGGAGTTCCAATGTGTTAGCTAAATCTACTTAAACTCTGAGAGGGCTTGAAACGGAAATCTAGACACTAAAAAACAGTTTAGCCACATTTTCTTTTTTGGATGGGCTCTGCTTAATGGCGGTGTGCTGCAACTCTTTTAAGAGAGGTCTTCCTGATTTAGCAGTAGCAGAAAAAAAGCTGCGCGATTTTTAAAGTTACAGCTTCCTGGCTCTGCATACAACTATTGACTCATTCCCTTTCTTGAAAACTTGCATAGCACCTTCCAGTGCTATGAGATGTATTCTTCAGGGGAAGCATTTAGATGAGACTCATTTTAGATCCTGTGTCCGAAGTGAAACAGAGGGTATCTTCAGACATAGGAATTTACTCCTGGAAGAAAACCCAGGCTTGGGTAAGAGGCTATATTCTCTTGGGATCCTCTTGAACTTTCTTGACTAACTACTTGCACAGGAGATTCTCATAATTGATGCTGAAGTTTTTGTGCGAGAGACTGTTTATGGAAGGAATATTGTAAGCTAAGTGGCCTAAAATATATGTTATGTCTTCTGTATTGACCTCTATCAACTATCCCCAGTTAAATTACTTCTTCATTTTTCACATTTCACATTTCATTGTTAATATCACTTGCATCTCCTCTCCTCTCCTTCTTCATACCCAGGAATCCATTTTCCCTTCCTTATTTCTGGGAATATTCTAGGTTATAGGCTTACATCAGAAGATTTGGACCTAGGAACTGTAGGTGAAATAGAACATGCTGTGCTTGTCTTTTTTGGGTGCTGATTAACTCACTCAACATAGTATTTTGTAGTATGATCCATTCATATGTGTAGTTCAGTATTTCCCTCTATTTTACAGATAAATAGTGTGTCATTGAATATATGTACCACATTTTCTTTAACCATTTATAGTTAAAGGTCATTTAGGTTTTTTTGGGCTTTTTCCCATCCATTTTCTAGTTACTGTGAATAGAGGTTGAATGGACATGACTTACCAAATGTCTGTGGAATAGTAGTATATTGAATTCTTGGGCACATGCCAAAGAGTGATTGTAACTGGGTGATATGGTGAATTTATTCTTAGCTTTTTTGAGAATTCTCCACATTGATGGCCAGAATAGCATTAAACAGTTTGCAATTGACATGGGTGTGTCACATTACCCCTTTCTCACATTCTTCTTAGGATTTATTAAATGTCTTGTTGATCCTAGCCACATGTGGTTGTTGGGAACTGAACCCAGGTCCTTGTATAAGAAAAAAAATTCTCAAAGGATTTGTATTTCCTTAACTGTTAAGGGTGATAAAAAGTTTGCTAAATATTTCTCACAGAGTTTTCAAAATAAATAAGATATAATTTCTGATAATTTTGAAAACTCTGTTCTCATACCTCTAGCCAAATGGGTCATTTGTTTTTTACTCCCATCTTTTAATTCATTTTGTATTCTAAATAGGAATTCTTTGTCAGATATACAGCTCACAGGATCATTTCACTACTCTGTAGGGTTCTTTTCTTACTTGATTGCTTCTTTGGTTGTGCAAAAGCTTTTACTTTGGTGAGTACTTACTTGTCTGTAGTTCAACCTAATTCTTGAGAAAACAGTGTTCTGTGTGCTCATTCTTCCCTAATCTCCTAGCAGTTTCCCCACAGCAGGGTGTACAGTGGGATCTTTGATCAATTTAGACTCAGGTTTTATACATAGTGATGGATACAACAACACTCTGCTTGTTTTAACATTAGTGGATGATTGTGTGAATCTAGATATTCACCCATTTCTTTTAGGTTTTTAAAATTTAATTGAGTACATAATTATTTCCTTACAATATAACTGATTTTTTCTTTCTTTTTCCTCACTTCCTCTCTCCTTCTATCTCGTTCTTCCTTTCTTCCCTTTCTTCTTCATTCTTTCCTTTATTCCTTCCTTTCCTCCCTTCCTCCCTTTTTCTTCTTTCTTTCTTTTTTTTTTTCTGTTTCTTTGTTAGGCCAAGTGACTATCAACCTTCTTTACCTTTCCAAGGGTGACTGTCTGAGAAAGATTTGTTGTTTCTTTCTATAGTTACCCATGTTTCTATTTCTTCAATTTATAGTAATATTTTTAGTATTTCTTGCATTATACAGGATGTGTGTTTACTTCTCTTGTTTCTCCAAAGTTATGAGTTATATCACTAAATCACTATGCCATTTATGCGTTATTATTCCAAGTTTTTAAAATATAGCCATCAAAACTATCAACTGTCCTACTAATACTATGTTTAATTTATACCAGGGTTTTTTTGTGTTCATTTTCATTTTTTTCAAAGGAATTTAAAAAAATATTTCTTCATTTCTTCTTTTGTGAATTCATCATTCTGTGATGAGTTATTCGATTACAATGTATCAATTGGAGATTTTTAATAACAATTTTAAGTTTTATTACATTGTGGTCAGGTTATACACATAGAGTTATATCTCTTTCCATTTGTTTTTCAAATGATTTATTTATTTTTATTGTGCAGTGGGACAATGGTTTTACCATGTAAACATTTGTTTCTTATAATTGTTTAATAAAATGCTAATTGGCCAGTAGCCAGGCAGGAAGTATAGGTGGGACAATGACAACAGGAGATTTCTGGGAAGAGGATTCTGTAGTCTACAGTCATGATTCAGACACAGAGCAAGCAAGATGTGACTGCCTCCATGAAAAAGGTACCGAGCCACGTGGCTAACATAGACAAGAATAATGGGCTAATAAACATTGTAAGATTTAATAAGAAGCCTGAGGCAATGGGACAATCAGTTTATAACTAATGTAGACCTCTGTGTGATTTCTTTGAGACTTAACAACTGCGGGAACCAGGCAGGACAGAAAACCTCAGACAACAGAATGGTGTCCATGTGGACAACTATATCCACATAAAGCCTGAAAGAGTTCAGGATGTAATTCTAGACAGAAAAGAATAGAGTAAAGCATGGTTTCTTGATAGCAGCACTTTTTCAGTAGGGCTCTGCTTGCTAGAGGCAAGCACTCTCATTTAAGAGAGGCTTCCTGACTCAGCTTTAGCTGCAAAGCCTTGCAGCTCTTTTAAGAGGTCCTGCCACAAAACACTTAAATGGTGTTGATGAAAAGCTGACCACATGCTTTTTGATGGTAGCAGGGACTTTGAAATGCTGAAGAGTTGTGGCTATAAACATGGCTTGGGCTGGTATCTCTGTCATGAGGCTGGAATCTCAGAAAGCTAAGAAATGGGCTAGATCCAGCTGTCAAAACCATGGCTTTAATCCCAGCCATATTGCTTAGCAAATTAAAGACTCATGTGTTCAGAAAAAGAGACATTGAGTAAGATAGTTTCAGAAAAAAAAAGGCTCTAAACAGTTTACAGTGGGTTTAAAAATATATGTAGGCTTGGGAGAGAAAAGAAAAAAGGTTAATATCCTTAAAATAAAAAAGAAAGAAACAGTGTAGTTGGATGTGGTGGTATATTCCTTTAATCCCAACACTTGGGAGGCAGAAACAGACAGATCTCTGTGAGTTCAAAATGGGGTGGCACATACCCCACATGCCTTTAATCCCAACAATTGGGAGGCAGAGGCAGGCAGATCTCTGTAAGTTCAAGGACAGCCTGGTCTACAGATTGAGTTCCAGGACAAAGATACATAGAAAAACCCTGTCTCTAAAGCCAAAATTAAAAGTAAAAATAAAAGAAATGATGTTAAAATAAAGTTATGTAAAGATGGAAATTACACAGAGAGTCTGGACACTATATATTATTATGTTGTCTTTGAATTGCTTGACAGCTGAGAAAAGAACAAAAGCTGCTAAAAGACATTTGAATATAAATACTGCTGGATTAATAAAACATAAATATTTTGTAAATGCCTTGGCTTCAAAATTGAAGTCAAAAGATATGTTACTTTGGAGAAGAGGTTTTGTTTTTGTTTCCACAGAAA
Source organism: Ondatra zibethicus (assembly GCA_004026605.1). Classification (NCBI taxonomy): domain Eukaryota; kingdom Metazoa; phylum Chordata; class Mammalia; order Rodentia; family Cricetidae; genus Ondatra; species Ondatra zibethicus. Next base: position 74,034 of record PVIU01007945.1, on the reverse strand, counting down.
ATGAGAGGCTATGGATTTATTCTGGGCTAAGAAATATACGGTTTGATCAAGGAAGATGTCCTGAGAAATCTCTGATAGGAGCAGATGGCCCAGATGTCTGACTTCTATGTCCAGAAAAGCCTCAAGACTGCTGGCTGAGAAGAGCAAGAATCACAGAATACTCCAGCTATGACTTGATCATAATTCTAAATTTTCTTTAGGTCCCCATAAGATTATTAGCAGCCCAATACAGCAGGAAGTATCCTGAAAAACTACAACCACATTCCCAAAAAAATGGACTATGGATATTTTTCTTTGTTTAGAATGTTGGTTACAAGTTGTTATGTATAATGGTCAGGAAAAAAGCTAAACAAAGGATATTAGATTCAGAGTTCTTGTTCTTTTAAAAAAAGAGAGGGAAGTGCTATAGGACAATTGTTTTACCCTGTAGACATTTGTTTCTTATATTTGTTTAATAAAATGCTAATTGGCTGGTAGCCAGGTAGGAAGTATAGGTGGAGCAAGGAGAAGAGGAGAATTCTGGGAAGAGGATTCTGATATATGCAGTCATGATTCAGACACAGACCAAGCAAGATGTGACTGCCTTGCTGCAAAAGATACCGAGCTATGTGGCTAACATAGACAAGAATAATGGGCTAATATATGTTATAAGAGATAATAAGAAGCCTGAGCTAATGGGCCAATCAGTTTATAACTAATATAGACCTCTTTGTGATTTCTTTGAGACTTAATGACTGTGGGAACCGGGCAGGATAGAAAACCTCAGACAACATTATTTTACATACATTTGTGTTTTGCATGGATGTATGTCTCTGTGAGGGTGTTGGATCCCCTGGAACTAGAGTTACATACAGCTGTGAAGTTGTAAACTGACATGTGATTGCTAGAAACTCAACCCAGATCCTTTGAAGAGCAACCAGTGCTCTTAAGAGTTGACCCATCATTTCAGCTAGCCCCTTTTCTCTCTTTTTAAAAAAATATTAAAACTTGTTTTGTGCTACACGAAGTGATTTGTTTTAGAAGCCACTCATTGTCGATTAGGTATGTTTGATCTATGCAGTTATTTAATTGTGATGTTTATCTGTTTTTTGATGTTTTCTTTCTTTCCTTCCTTCTTTCTTCCTCCCTTCCCTTCCCTTCCCTTCCCATCTCTTCCATTCTTCTTCCTCTTCCTCCTTCCCCCTCTGCCTCATCCTCGTTATTTTGGTTCTTTTTGTTTAGAAGATCTGCCTATTAGGGAAAACAAGAAATTTATATCAGCAACTATTAATTTGTTCATAATAATATGCATTTCTAATTCAGATACTGAGATTTTTATTAAATTTGGTGCATTTATATCTGTTTAGAATTGTAATTTTTGGTTGATTTAGTGTCCCCTTCATTAGAATAAAGTGTCTTTCTTTACTTCTCCTAATTAGTTTTAGTTTGAAGTTTATTCATCAGATAATATATTAATGCCATCTTTTCTCCTGGTCCAATTTTACCAGAGTACTCTGTCCATATTTTTGCTTTATGGAGTTGAGGATGTTTAAAGCTAAAGTGACTTTCTTCTAGACAACACTGAGATAAATTCTGTTTCTTTATTTTTTACTAGCTTGTGTATTTTAATTGGAGAGTTAAGGTTATTAATATTTAAAATTATTATTGAAAGTTATGTATTGATTGCTTTCATTATGTTAATTTTGATGTTTGTTTTTTATCCATATCTTGTGTTTTAGTTATTGTGGCTTTTTCTTTCTTTATAGAGTTTCTGAGCTATGCTTATACCCATCTTCAGTCTGAAGTGTTTGTTGCTTCAGTATTCAGTTTAGGGTTAGACTACTGTATATGGATTCTTTTTTTTTAAGTGTTCATTTTATTTTTTGATATTATAATATATTTACTTCATTTCCCACTTCCCTTTTCCCTCCAAAGTCCTGTATAAACTTTCTTGCTTTCTTTCAAATTCATGGAATTTTTTTCTCTATTAATCGCTATTGCTTACATATATGTTTACAGCTTCAAGCATGAAAAGTAGTTTTGGTAGGTATAATAGTCTAGGTTGGCATCCACAATATCATAGAACTTTGAGAGCATGTTCCAGGATCTTCTGGCTTTCAAATTTCCTTTGAGAAATCATCTTTAGTTCTTATCAGCATTATCTCTATCTCATGCCCATTCGTAATTGAGAAATAATAATGAGCAAAAGTCAATTTCTGGCAATTAAGTTTTTCTCTGCATCCTAGTCTATAGAAGAAGTCTTTTTCAGTTGAAGTGTATAGGTATGCATAATGAATAACATATGTAATCTAGTTTATAATTAATAAATATTTGTTAATTAATTTCAACAGTTTTACACAAACAAAATAATCTAATCATAAGGTCATATAGACATAACTTATATAGAAACTTTTTGTGTTTTTAAGTTTTCTGTAACCTAAAAATATTATAAAATAATCTTAAAAGGAGTTTTTAAACATAAATTTTAAAAAAGGTAACAGTTTCCATGACCCTTCCAGAACTGACTGTGTCCCACAATGTCAGGGAGGGCATGAGCAGCACTTAATGGGCATGGAGTGTCAGCAGGAAACAAACAGGTTAAATAAAAACAACTGAAACCAAATATTTGGTATACGTATCTTAAAAGCTTCAAGTCATCATTGAATTCAGTATTTACAATCAGATGTTGCTAAATATGGATAAACTTCTATTTACATATGCTGGTAATCAAAAAATTTATCCAAACTCTAACATGTTATTGGAAAATAATGACTTTTAACAAATGGGGAGTGATTTCTTTGTTTTCCTAATTGTATTTCAGAATATGGGAAATAAATGTATGTTTCTGTTTGTCACTATTTAATTCATTGCAGAAAATTCTTTTTTTTTTCAGTGTAAATTCCTTTTTTGGCACTCATGCAATTTTAAATCACTCTTACCACTTCCATAGACATCCATGTTAATGAAGCCAAAGTCAGTTTCTATTCAGATAGCATAATTAATCAATTTAGTTCAAGGAAAGAGACTCCTGCTAAGCACCATCCAGTGTCTCTCATCTAGGTATGTGCAGATGGTTTTTACATAGAGTTCTTATTTTATTCACCTAAATGATCTTAATTTGTTTCTCAGATAACAATTAAAATACATTCTCTTATTGTAAGTTATGGTTGTGTGTGTGTGTGTGTGTGTGTTACAGTGCGAGAGAAAAATAAATGAACAGAGAGAAAGAATGGCAAGGAGAAAGTGATAGAAGCGATATATGACAGGACTTGTACTATTTATGATTTTCAAAAGTGTGGTGCAAGTAGAGTTGTGTTACAATGACCTCCAGTGTAGAACACTGTTGAACTTTGCATATATAAAATATTGTCTTTTTCTCAGTTCTTTGAGAGTGTCCTATGGTGTATTTTGTTTTTACTCACATCTTCCAAATCATTCTACGTTCAGCTACTCTAGTTCCTCAACCAAATTAATGTCCTCTTTAAAAAAAAAACAATTTATAAAGAAAACTATAAAGCCCAATTTATGCTACCCATAGATTCTTAGATGCATAGCCTTCTAGTAGAATGTGGTTGAACAAATAAAATACCAGGGCCTATACCTTTAATGAAAACTGATTCTTCCTGTATAGCAGCTATCACATGTCAGTACCTTCTTAAGTAGGAGTAGAATTTTATGCACACCTCCCATGTCCATGGTAGGATTTGCTGGTCTGGGTTGAAAGGTTCTTGTGCATGCTGCCACTTTCACTGTGAATTCAAATGAACAATTGCCATTTTGTGTCTGGTAAAAACCGTGTCTTGTAGTCATCCAATACCTCATATTTTATAATCTATCTGCCATCTCTTTTGTAATGATCCCTGAGACTTGTGAAAGGAGTATAGAATATAGATATTCCATTTAGAGCTGGGCAATCTACATTCCCCTATTTTGTTACACTTTGGCCAGTGGTGGGTTTCTGTGTTAAGTGCCTAATTGCCATCTACTGAAAAAAGAAGCTTTCCTGATTAAGGCTAAAAAATGCTCTAATCTATAGGTACAACAATAAGTCAGTAGGATTCAATGTAATACCATGCCCATTTAGTAGGGCAATGGTAGTCCGTTCTCACCTAGACACTATAAGTTATTTTGTCACAGATTCTTGGCTCAGATAATGGTAAAAGGTTTGGCTTTATTTTGTGTGCTGAGGTTTTCACACAATTAGAAGTACTAGTGGGAAAATCTTGTGAGTTTATTCATTTTTTACTGATGGTTTCTGAGGTTCATTATTAATGATCCTCATTTAAGTTTTGTTTATTTGTTATAACTATAAAATAGAAAAAGTGAAATAAAATCAAGATGCCTAGATACCCACACACGCAATTTCATCTTTTTAAAAAGAAACACTACTTAACTAACAAATGCTTTGAGTTGGTGCCAGTCTGTGTATATTTATGTCAGAGCTAAAGCAGATGTGCTTCTTGCATATATGTATATACCCCTTAGATCTTCAATTCATTATGGATGACCAGTTGAAGGTGTATGTGACAGATGTTGAACCATTTTTGTGATCGTTTTTGACCTATTCCTTTCTTATTTTTAAGTTTTGGGAATGTTATGAATGCTGAATTCACATAATTTCTCTCATTTCTCCTGCCATTAACCCCTCCGACATCCCCCAATCATCCTCAGATTCGAGTCCTCTTATATCTCATATAACTTACAGGTGAGATGTTAGTTATTGGAATGTGTGTGTGCCCCAAAGACCCACCAGACAGTATTTAACTAGCAGGGGTGATGATTTTCTTATAGGTGCATAGATGCAGATTCCTCCGCTAGCCTTCTCTGGGATGTATAATCTCATTCCTCCTCTATACCAAGTGCAGCTAAGCAGACTTCCACACAAAAGGTGGTACAAAGAATATACATCCTCAAGTGAAGGTTTCATGACTCTTTCTGATCTTCTGTAAATGGCTGTAAACAGCCAAGTAAGGTGAGATGATCTCTTGCAAGAAGGCCCAGATGAATGCTACAAGATGGTGGTTGTTTGGCTCCAAGGATATTCCTATTCAATACTTCCAACTCTTTTCTTACATTCTTTCAAAATGACTCTTTAGAAAGGTCCCTGAACCTGTGATAACATAAATGTCTCATTATTTTCTTCAAGCTTTAGTGAAGCATTGAATTCTTGAGTCCTTTAATCATGCCGCTTTCTACCAAATATACCTCTTGACAAGTCTCATGGATATCTATATTACAAAACTGATGTGAGGATAAGTGGATGAAAGGACAATGAAATAAAATCCAAATAGACATAGACAGGAGTAATAACCAAGCATTGATTAATTTAATATAAATTTAAATGATTAATAGCAGTTGATTCCCCACTACACCTATGACTTTCCTGGTCTCAGGTTTTTGTCTAAGTTCCCAATATCAGATGTGATTTTCCATGTACAGAGGTAACCTTGTCTCCAAGAAGAATATTGCTTACCACTACTCATGATACTGTTATACTAGATCTTGAACATCTTTCCTGGCACTTCCATTATGAACTATAAAAAAAAATCCACAATGAATATGACTTCTGGTCTTAACTCTCCAAAGCATCCTTAGCAGCAACTTTGTCATACAGGAGCTAAATCATAGGGAGTGGACACTTCAGGTCCTACCCCTGATTGATTTCTCCAAAAACAGTCAAAGCATATGACTTGTTGATGTGTGATTACCTTCTCAATGCTGTGAATACTACTGATTAATAAAGAAGCCAATTTGGGCCTATTACAGTGCAGAATATGGCAGCAATTCTAAGCAGATAGAGGAAGAGAGTAGGCAGAGTCAGGAAGATGCCATGTAGCCACCAAAGGAGAAAGACACCCTTGGTAGCCCCTGGAACCTTGACAGAAGACTGCTGGAACCTTTCCAGTAGGCCGCAACCTTGTGGTGATGTACAGATTAATAGAGGTCAGTTAATTTAAGATATAAGAGCTAGCTAGCAATCATGCCCAAGTGATTGGCCAAACCGTGTTTTAATTAATACAGTTTCTATGTGATTATTTTGGGTCTGAGCAGATGGGAACAAACAAGCAGTCACTACCAACAACTTCTGCAGCAATAGGTCTTTACCATTCAGTTCTGGATTATAACCAACAACTATGACAAAAGTCTTTATGTTTTAGCGACTTCTAGAGTCTCTATCAATATCTCCTAGGGAGGTGATCCATTTCTGAGATTCCCAGTTTACCACTTTATTGATGTTAAGAGCATATGTTTTTACCCTTTGTATACTCTTTAACATTTATTAGCTCAGGTTATTGAAAACATTATAAATCACGTTGTCAGGGTTTACTTGCGAGTAACCCAATCCTAAAGCTCCCAAGAATTCTTTGCAACTCCTTACCATTTCATCCTTCATGAACCAATTACTCAAACTTTCAGGTATACTCACCTGTCTCTTAAATGAGTATCCAAATTTGCAAACAGGCAAAGGCTAGAGTTATGCTGTCTATATGTAACAAAATGTTATAGAGAGGATAGACAAAACAATGATGCTAAGTCCTAAGCTACCTTTTCATTATGAATAATGGGACTATAGAGATAATCTTGGTGAAGTACTTTAATAGCTGGTTTTCATCTGCTTCATTTAAGTGCCAACTATCCTGCAGAAATTCATTAACAACATATTAAAGTCAAACATAAGCAAAGTCTAACCTAACATGGGCAAAAACTATGAATCAGTATTAACTGTTTCCTTTGTAGATCAATATTAAAAACAGGACATAAACATATCACTACTAGCTAAACATCTTATATAAACAAGAAGTACCATAGAAACTGAAGCACTTTTAAGGACTGGCCTAAACTTTAAACTCAAGTGACATATGAACACATTGTCGCATTGTGGTACTTCCTTACAAAGCCTAGGAAGTAGACCCAGGTAGCATCTGTTTATCAATAATGGTCAGCTGCATGAATTATTCTACTGCATGTTCAAATTAGGTTAAATGCATTGAAAAACCGCACAAAATAAATTAATGGAAAATAAATGGCAGGTGGCCTGAGAATATAATCTCAATCTAACCTTTCCTTGAATTTAACTGGAGATGGAGTTTCCTGGACAGATTAGCAACTTTACCCTGCTTCATCTCCAAGCTTCCTGCTACCTTAGTCATTAACAATTTGCTTTAAATATTTTCACTGTGGTCATGTGGCTATGGTCAAAAAGAAATTTATGAACCTTGATAACATGTAAAATATTTGCCTGAAAAAAGGAATTGGAGTTCATTGCAGGTGATTTAAAAAGGAATGAGATAAAGACAGCTAACTCAGAATAGTGTTTCCCTATTTTCATTCTTCAACTGTGCTATCCTTGCAGAAAACAAATTGTTGCTTTCATGAAAAATTATCTGTCACTTAAAATATTGAAAATGTGGTGAGGAAATACCTTTCCTGATCATTTAACTACTGCCAGAGGGAGTTCATTCAATTCTACACAGAAACCTGGAATTATTGATCACACTTGTCCAAGAATTGCTGCCTCTGAAAACCTTCAATAGTTTTTCTTCTTGTACAGAAGGAAAAAAAATTACAGTTCCAGCAGCTTAAATTCCTAATATCATTAGATTTGCTCCTGTTCTTTATGATGTCAAAAGTACTCTGAAGCTAAATATCAAGAAATGTCTTATTTAAAATTTAGATGGGCCCAGAAGGAAATGTTTTGTGTATATCTGTGTGTTTGAGGTGAGAACAGAAAATCATAAAATTGAGAAAATGTAAGATGGAATTTATCATAGATTTGAACACTGTAAGAAGGAAATGAACAGAGGCCTAAATTTCCCAATGATATCATTACGCAGAAGACCAAAGTGACTTTTGTGGACTATCAATCCTTCTAAACGTGTATTATAGGTCAAAAACACAACTTTTCAATACAGACACTAATATAAGGTCTGAACAATGTAGTCTTGTACTGGAATAGAAAATAAGGAGAGGAGAGAAGGACAAGAAGGAGAAATAATGTGAGTTCTGTAAAATATGATTTCAAGGTATTGCAGTAAAAGATGTTTGGACAAGTGATGGCATGAATGAGTCTGGGGACATTGGCTAATATTTCAGTACCCATGGAAACTCATAGGTTACTGTCTGGGCCATTGGCACATTTGACAAGCCTGCCCCATAGCTATGGGATCTCTAATACTGGAGTTAATTGTTAATACTTTAATAGTACTCATCCATGATTCTAGCCTTATTAAATAGATGGTTTTCTGCATCTGCTTTACTTTGTTATTTTGTATGTTTATTTAATTAGTAAGGTACCAAAGTCACCCTTGAAGTGACAGAGTAAGCATAAATTAAATATTGATTAAAGAGCCATGATTTTAAATCTGTACATTTTATTATATTTAGCAAATGTTGGGACATCTCTCAAGCTTCTGAACATGTCTTAATAAAATTGTGTATTTCAACAGTATGTTTTTTCTAGAACTGTGAGGTTCTAGGTAACATCCTGATATTGTTATCTTTATAAAAGTATCATTAAATTGTATTATCTAATTTATAATTCATAAAAATTTTAGTCTCCTAAAATATTAGTTTAATTCTTTATCTCATGTTGAAATCAACATCTTTCTTGTTTTGCAGATAATGTCAATGGGTCTATCCTTCCTCATAAATTCTCCATGTGCTGACTTTTCTGTAGTATCAAGTAAAGGAAAGGAATCTGTCAATTAGCAATAAGTTGCTTTTTTTGCAGATATATTATTCATGTTATACCTCTTGAAGAATCATATTATTTATTATTTATATAATAAATAATAAATGTTCACTTTGAGATATTCAGATAACGTTTCATGATTCTAAATAAATACATGCTCACTGGTCGAAATATATGGGTCAATAATCAACAGTTTTATTATAAAAAGTCAATTATAACTTATATAACTATATTGAGGTTTTTTAAAATGCATACTTACTATACATGAACACTGCTTACTAATAACATACTGTATATTAACAAATATGTTTGGTTTAAAATTTGAAATCACCTGTTCTATTATTTCTGAAGATTTTTTTACTAACTATAATATTATTTTTACAAAAAATGTTTTACTTAAGTGTAATGCATTTTTCTGTTTATTTTGAAAACAGAGCATTATAAAATAAATTTCATGCCAAATATAATTTTAAGTTAAAATTGTTTAATTTGAGTTTCAGGAATGTTTTGTATAAATTTTTTAATTTTTATTTTATCTTTTCTTTCAAACTTGAAATATTATTTTCACTGAAAATGTCAAATAAGTTGTAAATAGTTTTTTTAAAGTAGAACTTTCTCTCTTCATCTAAATCAGTGTATAGTGTATTTTAACTTGAAAAGATTTCCATCTGTTTGTTTTTTAGTATTCAATATAATGGAGAAAGTTTGCATGATAAAAATTAGAAGTAAAATCATTTTAAGTTAATAGCATATATAATAGGCTGGATTAAATAAGATAAAAACTATTCTGTAGATGATTCCTAACCTACATCTACAAAAATAGTTAAAAGATATTAAAGTGACTTAAGGCGCAATGGTACGACAATGCCACTCCTGACGCCAGAGTCTAATAAACAAAGACTAATCCCAGGAATCGGATTTGGAGTTGTTGGCCAATGAGGTCTCAAAGACTGCCAAACATTAGATGCTACTGCTACTGCTCATGGTGTCCTTTAAAACTGGACAATACTCTGCTAATGAAGATACCAAGTACTCAAGAGAAATCAAGATAGTACTTACCTAAAAATGTCATAATTATTGTCTTGCTTTCATAGATCTAGAAGGAGCCGGGCATTCTACCAGTGAAGAAAACTAATCATTAATTATACCCAGCTGTGAGTCTGGTAAGGTATGTCCGTTGTTGATACAGGGTCAGAAACATCATGAGAGTAGCCTAGTATTTCCCAATCGGATTTAAATCTCATCCCACAAGATGAAACCTATTTGGCAACATTATCTGGTCAAGAATGTAGTCTCATCAGGTTGTAGGCACTATCATTCTGTCAAATGAATGCAAAGTAGAACTGATTCTTAGGACTTATGATTATGCCTACAAACTGAGGTAAGTTTCAACCTACATAGGAGAAGCTTCTGTTTGCAGTAGCTGGTGATCAACTCTGACACCTACACTACTGGCCAAAGTTGAGAGAATACACATGCAGAATGTTGAGCCCCAAGTGAACATATATATATATATATATATATATATATATATATATATACCACACCTCCTCCACCAGGCTCAGGAATTGAAGAAGAGAAAGCTGAAAATGTCTAAGACTTAGAAGTGTTGTATGACTAAATTAAGCTGTGTCTCTTTAAACATGGCAGGGTGGTCATGTAAATTCACAACATTTGATAGTATAAACAAGACTTTTTGTAAGATTGACCAGACTGATTCACACTATCAATGATAGGGGGCATGAAGTACAACCCCTAGCCATGAATTTTTTAGCAATTTTTAATTTATGGAAAGAAAGAGTCCATTTGTGCTAAGTATAGTCCTAATAAGGCTACTGTGCTGCAGTGAAAGGCCGTACAACCAAGAATATTTACACAGTACAAGTTGTTCTTGATTAAAAAGAAGAACAAAACAACACATAAAATGATACAAAGTTGCATGGGAGGGTGCATATCTGGGAATAACTGGGGGAGGGGAGGGAGCATACTTAGGGAAGGGAAGGGCATTTCTGGGAATAGCTGGGATGGGGAGGGGCATATCTGAACATAGCTGAGGAGAAAAGGAGGTATAGTTGGGGGAGGGCAAGGGGGTATATCTGTGAATGGCTGGGGGAGAGAAGGTAGACATGGTCGAAAACTAATAAAAACAGAATTGACTTTAATGTAATTTTTCAGTTTTATTTTCTCAAATCCCCTAGGAAAATAGCCTGTTGTGGTTTTTGTTTTGTTTTTTTTTATTTCCTCTTTCTTTCCTTCCTGTCTCTTTCTCTGCATATAGCACAGGGATTGCTGCATAGTGAAGTCTCAATAAATATTTGATCAATGAGTACATGTGTGAGTAAAAAATTTCACACATGGAATTAAATATGCTCCAAGAAATTTCTTGAATGAACCATCATACATTCTTACTTTGATTTCTAATGAAGAAGAACTACTATAAATTCTTAGAACTTTCATCCAGAATGAATCTTATCTGATTCTAATCTGAAGATCAATCTGGCACACCATCATAAGAGCTCTTAAATGTTAAAGGTGACAAAATAGGCACCATTCTTTCTAGCAGATCCTGGGAACCATAAATGAGAGAGTTAAGTGCAAAGGCATTCATAAAAACGCTGTACTTAGAGGCATGACATGCCCATGTATCTTGACTGCAGACTGGAGTGCATTCTCTGACATGATGGCAAAGTTAGGTGGTATATCACATATGCCATATGGCAGGCTTCTGCTTCAGCAAATGCATGCCACATGCCAAAGAGTGGTGTCATTGCTTCTGACTACATATTCTTTCATTTGTCTAAATTTTTATTAAAGGTTTTCTTGCAACTTCTATAAGGACAGAACATTTTTAAAACACTTCAACACATTAAGCACCACGTTTCCATATTAATGATATGCTCACCTACAAAACTGCATAATGCATCCATAATGTCTATAAATATAAATGAAAAATATAGAAAGACTACCTCATAATATAATCAAAACAAAAATAATCTCTTACCAGATTCAAAATATGCATATGTGCCTTGAGGCATATGCTATCATATCTCACTTTATATCCACTTGTTCACTCATTCAAGAATCCTCCATTAAATGAATTTTCTAACCACTATGAATCAAGATTTCAAGCCTTAGATACTTCTTTAAAGTAATTTATATCCTAGGCAAGACAATACAATATTAAAAAGAAAATAAACTACAATCTGACGAGTATGATGATATCAAAGGGGGATAAGTGGTCAAAAAACGTTAGGTGTGAATGAGTGTCAGTGTAAGTTATCCTGAATACTGTCCTATGGAAAATAACTAGGTTGAACATTTATTTAAAAAAAAAACCACAACTGTTAGAAAGCAAATAAGGTGATTTGTAAAAAGCATAGATAGAGACACTATGGAAACTACTGAAAAACTATAAACTATTTAGGATTCATAGAACCAAAGTGTAGCTGTATGGTGGTATATCTAGCAGGTAGAGGTCAAAAACTCACTTTTTCCTAAGTGGAGACTGGACTGTAGCTAATACAAAATCCAGAAGAAAGTTTCCAGAGTGACAACTAAATAGTCATTAAAGAAATAAACCAACGAGTCTCAAAAAAAAAGACATATACTAATAGGATGATGCAACAGAAGGCACTCACATTCATATATTATGAGAACAAGACTGAATCATGGAGCTAGATAGGAACATATCTGGTTAAAGTAGTAGCCAAAATAGACAGCGCTGCAGTCCCATGTAGACTAGATAACCTTCGAAAAATTAAGGGAATCATTACTGGTTCTTTTTTCCTTAAAACCAGATTAACCTTGGAAAAAGAACACTGAGGAAGATTTATTATAAGGTATGTTTGATAAAAAGTTGGTTTTTCCTTTCCTCTTTTATTTTCCCTTCTTTCTTTTTGGATTTTCCTTGTTTAATATACCTCTTTTGCCTTAAAGAGAGTAATATACTATTCTTTTCTTGGAGTACATTCATTGTGATGAAATTGTAATAACTGTTCTATGGATAATAATATCTGTACTGGCTGGTTTTGGCAACTTGACACAAGCTAGAAGTCATCAGAGAGGAAGAAGCCTCAGTTGAGGGAATTTCGCCATGAGATCCAGTTGTAAGGCAATTTCTCAATTAGTGATCAGTGAGGAAGGGCCCAGGCCATGGCGAGTGGTACCATTCCTTGGCGAACAGTACTGTGTTCTATGAGAAAGAACACTGAGCAAGCCAGGAGAAGCAAATCAGTTAGCAGCCCCACTCTGTGGCTTCTGCATCAGCTCCTGCCTTCCTGTGCCTGTTCTATTTGAGTTCTTATCCTGACTTCATTTGATGGTGAATAGCAATATATAAATGTAAGCCAAATAAACCATTTTCTCCATAACTTGAGTTCTGGTCATGATGTTCCATCGCAGCAAGAGAATCCCTAACTATGACAACATCTTAGTCATATTTGCCTCTCCAGGAAGATATTTGTCATATCTAATTTCTCTGATGAGTTTAGGATTTCTACCATGTCAATTCAATTTTAATACATTATTTTTAAAGTAAATATGTACACCCAATAAGCTTTCTGGCACAATGGTATGTAATTATTCACAGTACACTCTTGTTATGTCTTTTGTCTTTTATACATTTGTAGTAAAATCCCTCCTTCTTTTGCAATGTTACTTCAACTACAAAGACATTGTAATTAGCAAGCAAAGCAAATATACTCCTAAGAATGAATGAGAATGCTATTACTTGGACCATGACAATAGATGGAATCACAGTGTGCCACATTGAGGTATGACATAGGGCTTTTTTATGAGCAATACTTAATTCTATATTCTTTTGTTCTGTCAGAGCAATTTTTTATTTTCGATTATTTTGGGAGTGTTTTTTTTCCAGACAGGATTTCTCTGTAGCTTTGGTGCCTGTCCTGGAACTAGCTCTTTTAGACCAGGCTGGCCTCAAACCAACAGAGATTCGCCTGTCTCTGCCTCCCAAGTGCTGGAATTAAAGGTATGTACCACCACCGCCCAGCTATTTTATATTAAATTTATATTTTATAGCTGTTAATAATTAATGGTGGTGTAACTATGGAAAAAAGGATAAAATTGGTGATGCTCTCTCCATGTTTTATACAAATACAAGCTCATATTGACTAATTGATGAGGTGATGTGATGGCTGCTTTCAAGTAATCAATAAACAAAATTACATCTATATTACAACTAGTGAGAAATGAAGAAGTAACAATGCATGGGAGACTTGCCCATCAACAAAACCTGTGAGTGTAATATTCCTCCAACTTAGAAAGTAGAAAATCAAAAGCTTACTCTATTCAAGGTTGTAGACATAGAAGTGAAGTGGGATTCCCCTCTGTATGCTGTGGATACCATTGGTTAATAAAGAAATTGTCTTAGGCCTGTGATAGGGCAGATTAGAACTAGGTGGGGAAAACTAAACTGAGTGCTAGGAGAAGGAAAGCAGAGTTTGGAGAAGCCATGGAGCCACTGCTGGAGACAGACACACTGGAAGCTTGCTGGTAGGCCACGAGCCTCATGATAAAAAATAAAATAATGGAAATGGGTTAAATTAAGATGTAAAACCTAGCCAATAGAAGTTAGAGATAATAGGTCAAGCAGTGATTTAATTAATACAATTTCTGTGTGGTTATTTTGGGTGTCTGGGCTGTCGGAAAACAAACAAGCGGCATCCTACAACACAGAAGAATGATGTGTCTCTGTATTGGTGAATCTATTGCTTGTCATTTAGCATATTGATAATGGCCAGGAAGTAACTTGGCATTCTATAATAAAATATATGTGAATACAATGATTAATTATGAATCACATTATATGAAAACAAATAATTATTTTTTAGGTATATAGATGCTTAACTATCTCTGAAAATAAGAGTTAAGAATCACTGAAAAATGTTTAAGTACCCCAAACTAAGATAGGCAGAGCACAATCTCTGTTACTGCCTGAGAATCTTCAGTCACCAATTTTCAGAAGCAATAGTTTAGGATGAACTACATTCTGGGCTCAGGAACCTGACAGTGACTGCCTGAAATAGAATGTGAGTAAGTGTCAGATGTATTATTTTCAGTGATTTTATTCCACTGAAATACCAGAAACTAAATAAATACAGTATGAAGCTTAATTATTTGGAGAAATAAAAATGTTGTACATAAAAGCATGAAGAATGGTCAACAGGGATACAATAATTGATTATAATTATTTGACATAAAAATTCCTGAAAACTTTTGGAGGTAGCACTCTAAGCTAGGATGACAAAGCTCTCCCTGTGGTTAGAAAACCTGAAACTTTGTTAGCAAGATGTCAACCATAATTAAGCAATAGAAGAATAGGGCCCATCTAGAGACAAATTGGTCTTTTCTACTTTGGAGAATCACATATTACCAACTTTCTCTGCAGTCTTTTTTTTTTTCTGTATCCATATTATCTTTGCTGTTCTGGAAACTGTCACACATGGATTGTGGCAATGGATAAAGTGTGTGTTTTAAGAGTAAACTGTGGTAAATGACTATAAATAATTTATTGAAGATATTTGAAGGGGGTGAAATATAGGAAAATGAGAGGTACACCTTAATTTGAACATAGCTCTGTGTTGCATTCATTTCTTCTTGTTAGTCTGTAATCTGTAATCATTAATTATTCCTTTTTTGGGTTTTTGAGACAGGGTTTCTCTGTAGCTTTGGAGCCTGTCCTGGAACTAGCTCTTGTAGACCAGGCTGGCCTCGAACTCACAGAGATCCACCCGCCTCTGCCTCCTGAGTGCTGGGATTAAAGGTGTGCACCACCACCGCCTGGCTTGTAATCATTCTTAATCTAGTTCTTTTATAAACCCAGATTGGGATAGATGAAATTCAACTTTTATGACATGCAAGGACACACACACACACACTCCTCCACAAAAGTTAATAAAATAAAAAAAAAGTGAGAGAAATTTCACTTAACAATGCTAACTAGTTGAATAATTTAGATTATCCTGAGTAGTCATGACAGTCATTTATTATTCCTTTAAAAATGTGTATATACTCAGACATTTGACTAAATAAAGATCTCTGAATTAACCATTACCAATAAAAAAGCTTTTATAACCAAGGATGAAAGCAGCATCCATCTATAAGTTTAAACCTTAGTATTTGTAATTAAATTAGACAGTGTGGTCATTTATCAAGAAAACAATGTATTTTGTCTCAGACTCAGTGCTATGATTTTCCTTCTACTAGAGTTTTGATTAGGTTACAGTACATGAAATGCAACTCCTCCTATTTTGAAAGCTTACAACCAGGGAGAAAACCATTAGTGTCTTCTACACCTTTGAGTTCCTATTCTATAAGAAACATATATTGACATAAGCTCTGTCTTGTAACATGCAGTGTCCAGTGCTTGATAAGGATATTGGGGTTTGTTTGTTTGTTTCCGTTTTGGTTTTGTTTTTTTCTCCCCCCAAAGTTTCTGCCATTATATAAGTTAGCCATCAAGGACTTTCCTGGTCAAGTTGAGGTTAATTTATCTGCCTTTCAATCAAGGTGACCGATGTGTTCAGTATTATGATCTTGCCCTCCAGTTATGCGGGGCATTTGAAACTCCTGGCAGCAGCCTATGTTGTTTTAGCTATCTCTGTGGCTAGTAAGTCATAGAAAATTGTTGCATCAATAGCACTGATTTTTTCTTTAGTGACCAATGTCTCCTGGGTTACTAGCACTGTTCACCCGTGGTGGACACTTCTACTCATCTGCCCATGCTCTCTCTACATCTCTGTGTTTCTCTCTGTGTGTCTCTTTCTCTCTCCATATAATTTTCATAAGGCTTCATGTCAACCTTTTACCTCCCAGTGTTCAGGGCACTTTGGAGAATAAGGGATAGAGAGGCTGTAGAGCCAGAGTAGAGAGAGAATGGAAATAGAATGGACTTCAGAACGCAACATGGTTGTTACATGCATCAACTCACAGCTGCTGTGACTAGTTCCAGAAGACCTGCAGATCTGGAACCTGAAAAACTGAAGCCTGGGTAAGAGATGGGCACGAAGGCACCACCACTGGCTAAAGGTACTTGATGGCAACTGAGAGAGTAATATTCGCCATCCCATACTCATGCCTCATCCCATACTCCAACCACATGTGTCTATGTGCAATTCTCAATAAATTAAGTATTATTATTAATAATAAATAAAAAATTATGAGGACACAAATCTTGGAGGGGATGGCTTAGAAGACACTTGCTGGGGCTTTAAGGGGTAGTGATGACTGTATATGATCAATAGACATCAATATGTAGGATTTTTGAAGAATAGACATATTGAAAAATAAATGAATGAATGAAAGGATGGATGATGCTTCTAAGACATAGATACAGAATGCACAAAGAGCCCCAACCATTGCTCATGATATTTTTATCCTCTTAGGGTAGTGTTCACCTTTTCAATCTCAGATTTACTAAGGTTGTGCTTCAAATGATAAGCCATGAGTTCTGTTTCTCAAAATGGAGCCTGTTCAATACAAGTTGAAGCAGTCAGAGTAGTAAAGAAGACTCCTCCGGATGTCAGCTGCAGCTCATACAGCTAATGGAGAACCAGCAGGGCTCTATTCCCTCCTGCAATTGTCGGTGAGAGATCTTTCCCACACACTTAGACTCATGATGCCCTCTGCCATGCTCGGAGCCACAAAGCTGAGTGTTCTCATGGCAGCACTCTATCTTCCTCTTCTGTCTTCCTCCTCCACTTTTAACATTCCTTGATACTTACTACCTTTGATCCACCTATTTTTAGTTTTCCTTGGAGAAAGGGTCTTATCTAGTTCAGGGTGGTCTTGAATTCAACTGTGTTATAGGTGTGGTTTTGAATTTCTGATCCTCCTCCCTCCAATTCCTGAATGGTGGGATTCAGGACTATATATATATATAGTCTCCATTTTATGAATTCCTGGGGATGGAATCCATGTTAGGTATTTTTTTTTCATTCTAGGCAAGTGTTTTACCAACAGGCAGAGTTCCAGGCCTGGCCCTTCTCTTGACCAATGCTAATCTCTCCACCTTGGTGTCATTTTATTGGAAAACTCAGTTTCCCTCTGGTTCTAGGGTTTTCGAACCTGACAGTTTTGGATGATGATATTTGTCATCCCGCCTACCACATCTAAGGTCTCTGACTATTATGTGAAATAGTTGTTCATTTCTGCGTTTGTTTTCATTCTTTATGAGATGTAACTTAACAGAGACAAATTAATGCTTTTTGACAAAAAAATCAATTTCATATTTAAATGACAGAGATGGTAAAACTGGAATGTTTCCAATCACTAGGAAATAGATCTATGCCCAAGGATGGAGTTGCTCTTTGTGTCACGTGAATTTCAGCACAATTGTTATTATCACCTGGCAATTTGTTTCTTAAACATAAGAGAATTATCATCAGACTAGTTTACTATATGTGTTTTTTATGATCTTAAGTGTAACCTGTAAATATTTTATTTATATGTTTCCCAGCATGTTTTTAAAAGATAGCTTTTGCTGTGAAGAGAAAATCAAACAATTGGTCCCATGTTCAAACCTATTTCAAAAAAGCATTGCTTGAAATTCTAAAAAATTGAGGTCATTATACAAAATTGACTTCAAATGACATTTTAGTTAAGAAAATATAATTGGATGTTTCCCTGAAGACAGTGGTATATTAGGAAATTAATCCCAATGGAATTGCAAATCCTTCTGAATTTGAATATTTTTTTCAATTCCTGTGTTTCATTATACAACGTAAAAACCTCTATATCACGAAACTCAGCGTGCTTACTGACAGTTGCTTGAACTGTCAGAGAAAGAAAAAAAAATTAAAATACAATGTTGAATTTTCCCTGAAGAATTCAGGGCTGTTTGAAAGTTCAACATCTCTCTTGAAAATTTCTCCACACCAGTAAGAAACTCTGCTTTGCACGGAAGCACTTGAAATAGAGCCAACTAGAGATGAAGCGGGTGGCATGAGGATGGCAGGACCCACATTTGTGCCAATGTGAGATGTTACTACAGCAAAAAAGGAGATAAGTTGGCTTAAAAGGTTTGAAGTGATGGCAGGGTTTTTAAGACAAGAGGAGATTCGTTCTAGAAGAAAGCAGTTCATTGTGAGAGAAGATGAGCAGGGAACAATGACTGCCATCAGTTTTGTAGGTTTCACTCCCTCTGCTTCATACAGCTCTATCCATTATTAATGAGCACTATTTTTGAGTGTGAAAGAACTGTTTGAAAAACATTAACATCATCTATTGGATGTGATTGACATTGTCATTCCTTTCATTTTGCTCGTGGCAAGTGACATCCCTGTAGACTTACATGCATTTGGACATTGCTAACACCCTCCTTGCTATGCACTCTGGGCAGCTGTGATATGGAAATTTCATCACTGTATTTTATGGATAATATTTTTAGCTTTACAATGCATTCTGTCAAAAGACGTGGAAGTCAAGGATTTTTGCATGCAGCGATCAATCAGAAGAATTATCCCGTTTCTAATCTTACTCAAATTTTCAAAGTAATTTATTTGACTTGTGCAATAGCCGTCTGCTAGCCAGCTATGTCTATTCATGGCATTTTCTTTTTCTTTTTTCCACTCCTTGGTTTTTAAGGATGATTACATTTTTAATTGTCTTGCTACAAAAAGAACTGTAGTCAGCATGTACCTGCTGTTCAGTTATCCCATAGCACTGTAAAACCCACTCACATAATACCTTTAAATCAACAAAATTAAAGGGAACACATTCAGGGATTAAACGAGTAATGAATCTAAGAAGAAAAATTAAGCACCACATCCTCTTGACTTTTAAATATGTATATAACTAAGCTGCTGCTTCCCTCTCAGCTTCCCTGCCTCTCCCTCCCCACAGCCCATATGCACACCCACACAGAGATCTGTGTTCTTAAGTGCTGTTGACTGACGTCTTATGAGCTTGCCACAAGTCGACCTGTTTCTCTGTACATTCATAGCCCGTCAGAGCAGCGGAGCCTGGAGGATCTCTGGAAGTCCTTCCAAACAATTCTAGCAACGTGAAAATTATTAAAAGGGCTTCTCAAGCTGTGTATTCTTGTTGGAATGTCAATACATGGGCAATAATAAAAGAAAGGGGGCTGCTTCCGAGTATAAAAGTAGCCTGGGAGCTTGCTCTCAGGTTTCCAGTGCCAAAGAGACTGTCATGAAGTGGTCACTCTCTGAAAAAGACCAAGCATCATGACTTTCTTGAAGTTGTGTTACTTTAGTATATTCTCTGCCTGTACACTGTCTGTTGTTATTAGTGTTGTAAGAAACATGTTTTATAAATTTGGATTTAACAGCATTTCTGTGTTTAGCAACTGTTGTACTTTGAGTTCTTCTCTAGAAATGGAACTTTTAGATCAATTGTTTCCACTGGACTACTCTGCGGTGTCTGGACTTCTCTGTGGTGTCTGGGAAATTCATATTCTTGGGTTCCAATAGTCAGTCCTTTTATTTCCAGTTGTATGAAACTGGGTAAATCTCCCAATCTCTTTTGCCATTTGATTGTCTCTATAATAAAATTAGAAATATATAATACCCTAAGAATTTAAGGGTAAGTTATATGTTTCTTTCTCACACTCCTGTTAATATAACAGGGTGTTATGGGACAGTTATGTAGCATAGGTTACTTCATGTAAAATGTCTTGGATATTGGAAACTTTTGTCTTCTGAATATCAAATGACTGTTAAATTACATCATAACTGTTTTTAATAATAAGAGGGGCTGAATTTTTAATTGTCCTACCATAGTATAATAATACAAACGTGTCTGCCTTCTATCTTAGCAATTTTATGTCATTGTTCTTTGCCCACTTTTTCTTTTCTTGTTTTATTTTATTTTGTTTATGTTTAATTCATTTTACATTTCCATCAGTTTTCCCTCATACTCCCCTCACTGACCCCACCCCACAGCTTAACCCCATCTACTCCTCCTAAAGGGTAAGCCTCCCTTGGGGAGTCAACAGATTCTGGCACATTAGGTAGGGCAGGACCAAGGCCCCCCCACCATCAAGGCTGAGCAAGGCATCCCACCATTGGGAATGAGCTCCAAAAAGCCAATTCATGCACCGGGCATAGATCCTGGTCCCACTGCCAGGGGCCTCTCAAATCGACCAAGCTACACAGCTGTCTTCTACATACAGATGGTCTACTTTGTTCCCAGGCAGGCTCCACAGCTGTCAGTCTAGAGTTTCCAAGGGCTCAGTTCAGCAGTCTCTGTAGATTTCCCATCATGATCTTGACCTGCCCTTGCTCCTATAATCCCTCTTCCCTCCCTGTGACCAGATTCCCCCAGGCAGCTCAGCCTGATGTTTTTGGCCACTTTTCTTAAGCTGTGCCTTATTATCCTGTTAGAAACCTTAAACCTACATGGCACAATATTCACAAGTCCTTTTGAATGATCTTGAAATCACATGATTTTTAATTTCATTTGCTCAACCAGTTTTGTTGTATGTCTGTTGCTATGGTTTAAAGTTCCCTCTCAAAATTCACATGTTTACATTGTGGTACTACAGATAAAAGGGGATTAGGGCTTGAGGGACAATACCGTATGAGTAAGGTCAAAACCTACTTAAAGGAAGGGCCATGTTGCAGTTTACCCTCTGCCTTTCTCTCTGTGTCTGTGATGCCATGTAAGAATTCATCAAGAAATCCATTCTACATCACATGCTGATACCATAACTTTGGGTATCCTGATCTTCATAATTGTAAGAAATAAGATTCTTTACAAATTACCAAAGCTTGTTACGTATTATTTTGGTAGTGTGTATGCACTAAGAAACCCATTATTGATGTATTGTTTTCAACCAAAATTCTGAAAAGTCACCAATAATCACAAGGGTCACATAGACGTTCAAGTGATTAAGAAGAAAATATGTGAAGATTGTGACAAAGGATGCTAAGGGTGAGAAGGGCTTTGCTGTAAACTTCCGTGGGAACAACTTTTGTGAGCTTGAGGTAAAGACAGCAAATAGGAAAGCACTGCTTCTGCAGGGCCAGAGTCCAGAGGGGCATGTGGTTGGATGAAAAGAAAAGTAAGAGGAAAAACAAGTGTCTGGTTTGGGTATATTTTGGAAGTAAAATGACAGGTTTTGTGCAAGTTCTGAATAGCAGATGGAAATGAAAATGTCCTCCCTAGAAGATACCCAAGTTTTGGCAGGAGGAGCAGTTGGACGACAATACAATAAATTAATTTCCTTGTTGGATAAAATTTGAAGGGTGGTAACATAAATTCAGTGTTCTGCTTTGGACACAGTAATTTGAAATGGCTTCTAGGAATTCAAGTTGTGAAATAAACTTGGCAGAACTTTGCACAATGTATGTTAGAGCACAGCAAAGAGATCTAAGATCAGATTAGAACCCTGGTGTTCATGGTTATATTGTAAACATACTGTTTGACAGGCATTGTGCTAGCTGTTAGAAACAAAAGAGCGAGAGAAAATATATGAAAGGCACAATCATAAAATGATAACCAACATTCCCCAGCCCTCATGTAGTACCCTGCTAGATCTTTTCCGTTCCAGAATGTGTAAGACAAGCAAAAGATCACTTATATGAAATAATGATGCACGTTCACAATAATGGTGGTTATCCTAAACATCCTTGACCTAATCAAAGCAGTCATTGAATGAAACTGGATCCATATTAGCGATAAGTAGTATGTGTTCTCAGATGAGAGACTCACAGCTGAGGATTATTCACTCTCGAAAAATGATTGTTGGAGCTGAGAGACGTCCCCAGGCATTAAATAAGTGTCAACATGCTCTTAACCAGATCTCTGCCTGAGAATACATGCCTCTGGAACCTTGATATTAACATGACCCAGATACTGGGTCAGATACAACGTGCAGAAACATGGTGTGATTTTGTGTTTTATCATTATAAACCAGTGCACTGTAGGAATGTCAGTGAAAACCAGACTGGGGATTTTCAACTGTTACTTCAGCTACGTAGCTTTCCAGGACAGAGAAAGGAGAGGTAAAACACATGCAAAAAAAAAAAATCCCATTTTATTTTTATAAAAGCTCTCTGGAAAATCAGTGCCTCTTATGACATAATAGATAGGCTGCTGAATCCCAAACAAGAGTCATGAGGAATGGACAAGTTTAAGAGAAGTAGTATTACAGAAGAGGGTGTTCACACTAGGCCAGTGTTGGTTCACAGCACTGTAGAATCTTGTCCATCTAGGCAATCCTGGGACATAAATGCTTTGATGTCATGATATGTACATCTAGTCAAAGACCATTTTATCCCCACATATAGTACTATTGGCTTACGTTTTTTCAATCTACATGTCATCTCATTAGTTAATTTTTCTTCTATGGTTATAGATCATATTTAATCGGGTATAAGAATCGCATGTCAAGTGCTTTTGTGATTAACATATATATACTTATATATATTACTGTATTACTGTAGGAATTTTATCCCAGTAACTACATAATCCACTTAATTTCTGGTACAGTGATTAAAAACTTTTATTTCTTTGTTTCAAGGGAGAGCACGAATACAGTTCCCTGCAACCACGAATTGTACAGTATAGCTTCCTACATTTAGGGAAATAGCTCCTGCTATTTTAGGACATCCAGAGAGCAATGGATAAGCTGCACTTTGGAGATTATGGAATCTCCCCTTCCAGGTAAGTATTAAATTTTAATGGTCTTCTCAATATATTGTTGCAAATTATCAGTTTAAACATGTCACTCAAGCCTGTTCCTCTATACGAGTAAGCACTCTAGCAATTAAAAACACATGGATTATTTGCCATCACTATGGCTTTATTTATGACATTTCATTTATTTGGCCATTCAGCTTTGAAAATAGATGTAGTTGTTTAGAAATACACAAACTTTCCCCTTGGACATTTAAAAGTGTTTCTTAATGTCTTGTGCCATTTATAGTGGCTCAGAAGGCTGAAGCTAGGATGATTTAGTTTACCACGATAATCTGTTGTTTTACTTTTGTCTTTACATATTTGCATGATTATTATTTTGCTAAATGGAAGAAAAGTATGACTTTCTTGTCATTTATATCCATTCCCATTTTATACATTATTGCTGAATATGGTAGCTATGCTGATTTTTTTGCATTATGTTTTTTGCAATTTGTATGTTGACTGTCCAGCTCTACAGAGGTCTCTTAATACATATCTGTCTTGTTCTCATTTTTTAAGTGGCTTAATACATATAACTGATTTGGTTTTTCTATGTATCTAGTAAAACTATTCATTAAATCAAAATGTTTTAACAATTTTTGTTTACTTAAATATGTTTGTTCACATGTTTTTTATTTTTTCTATTTAATTTTTATAACAGCTTAAATATTCTAATTTCCCAAATACATTTTACCACTATCCTTTACTTTAATTTTTTTCAGATATAATCTTGTGTAGCCCATGGGTATCTATAATTAGCTACATGGACAAATAAGGTCTCGGCTTCCCAAGGGCAGACATTATAAGTTGGAGTGACAAAACATGGATCCTTTTATCCCTTTGAAAGCAAGGAACATATAAGTATTTTTTATTGCTATCCCTGGAAGACTCTGTGTGTCGAATTTGTTCATTCTTTAAACATCAAAGCAATATTGCTTCTACTTGAATTGTAAGGATCTTGTTACACACTTAGATCTCAGGGAACTTGTGGTTAACAAAAAGAAATCAGGGTATCCCATGGAAAAGGCATACGAAAACTTAATGATAAACTCTAAGATATATTTTAAGAAACTGAAAATGTAAAGGATAAAATATTCAGAGCTGACCCAAACTTAGAAAAAAATTTCCTAATTTGACAGTGTGTAGAAAAGATTCTTGTACTACATTTTAAATTATATGATAAGATGAAGAAGAAAATCTATTCCTCTATTTTATAAGTAAATTTGAAATTAACAATTTGAAGTTTTAATTATAATCTAGTAAGTAAAATTACATTTACTGACTTTTTCACTTCCTTGTGCATTTACAGCAGAAAATGAAGTAATTTCAATATTTAGATAACACTTTCTTATATTAAGGATTGCATTTTGTTATTAACTATAAAATTATTCTGCATAGTATCAGCTTGTGTCATCTTTAGTGATGTTCTTCTCCTGCAACGTGGAGGTTCCTATGCTACGTCTGAATAGCTAATGTCTATATTGTATGGTAAATGCCTATGAGATATATAAAGCACCTTGAGGATATCAGGACCCTTAAGGATTCCAAGAGAATAATACTTTCAAATAATTTTTCTTTGAATTAGTCATTTCCTGTTAGTTGAGTATTTTACAACGTATAAGTATTATTATATTCACACTTAAATTTACATGCAATAAAGAAAGAAGAATATTGTTACCTAGAAGAAAAGTTCATACTATTTCTTAAGACTTACCAAATTGAATAAGGGAGGGGGATTTCTCAGAAGTTAAAGGTGCTTGCTTCCCAACCTGATGATGCAAGTTTTACCCCTAACATGCTTATGGTAGAAGAAGAAACCCAATACTCACAAATTGTCCTCTGATTTCCACACACATTCTGTGACATGTGCGCACGCACACAGTGCACAACATTAAATATAATAAAATATTTTAAAAACAAGCTGAAATGCAACAACAATAATACATAATTTAGGGTTCTTATTTTATACTCACTAATCTTTTAAAACAAATATTTATATTCTCACTCCTCAAGATGGCCACAATTAGACACAATTTAAAATTTTCCCACTTTCAAATCACCTTTAGAAAAGAACACAGCTATAGATCATTGGCAATGGTAATTTCTATCCATGAGGCAGCATTGTAAACATAATTAATATGTTTGTATTGTAAACATATGTGTTCTAAACATAAATAAATAAGCCATGAGGCAGTGAAAATAGGGGAAAGGGGATACAAACAAATCCGTATAGCCTTTAAAAATGAAGCAATGATTTTAGAGAAAAAGATGTCATAACTCTGATAATCATGAGATTTTCACCAATCAAAGAATGGCTGAATGGAGAAAATGTCAATTTACAAATTTTGCAGTATTTTCCTTTGTACTGGCTCCCTACGTACCCTATGACTGGACAGGACAGCCGTATTTCCCTGATTCCTGCTTCTGAAAAGAGCATAGCAGTCATTAGCTACACAAAACTACATTGGTTTAACCTGTATGAATGTTCTGTCACCTTAAGGGTTTTTACCTCTTGAACTTATTTTGAAATGTAACAGCTGTTGCAGTAATATGAAAAGTGTGGTTAGATCATAAGGCTTGGTTCTCATTAATGCATTATTTCCATTACATGGAAGTTGCTCCATTATAGAGGAGAATAAACATTTTTCCTACTCTTCCGCTATGAAAGGATACAAAATAAAGCTATCATAGAGCATGAAAGCAGTCTTCTTAGATGCTGAATCTGCCATCACTGGATATTGAATTTAGCTAATCATAGAACCATAGAAAATAAATCTCTTTTCATTTAACTTATCCAGTCTTGGATATTCTGAAATAGAGGAGAAAACAATCTAAGACAGCTAAGGGAAGTGATGCAAGGAGCTGGGTGGTTTTTACCTTGCCTAACTGGAGTCTTAGGGTTAAAAAGCAAAAGCAAAAGAAAAGCAGGCATTTTTCAAATACGTTGTAGGATAAAATGGGAACGTGACAACATGCTTAAAGAAGATTATGCTGCCATTCGCACTTTTAGAAAGCATTAAGATGCAGTAAAGAAAACCAGGAAACAGTTTTTAAAAAGTTTCTTTAGAAAACTAAGGCATTACAAACTATCAGTGAACACTGGTCATTCAGAAAGTCACAGGCATGCCAAACACTGGATGCCCGCATAGAAAACAACAGCAAACCAAGAAGATTGCCAATTCCGTTTTAGGGGGAAAACGTGTGAAAGGAGATTGGGGGTGCCTGGGATCAGGGCTGCAGCACCTCAGCACAGCACCACGCTGCAAGCCTGAGAGAAAGACATTTTCTCTGTCGTCTACTCTCTGCTCCAATTTAAACATTTACCAATGCAACGGGAAAAGATGACATGGTTTATCTCATTTTTAAGACTAACTATAGTTTTACTTCATTATATGTTTATGTCCACATGGGAGTATATTCATGTTATCATAAAGAAGTATATATCATAAAGAAGGAGAAGAGCTCACAGCGCTGCCTGATGTTGGTGCTGGAAAGAGACCTCAGGAGCTCTTGATTATCAGTGTGTGGTATTAACCAACGAGTCAGTGCTATGGAACTCTCACTTCATTTCTTGTAATGTCTTTATGTACTGGGTATAATTGAGTATGTTTTAGGAATTTTCAGTGAGTATCAAATTCCTTCAGAACTACTATATTTTTAAAGTTTCACAAAATGCAGAAAAATGAATAGATTTAGAATGTGTAATATTAACTGACGTAGCATAATGTCAGAAAGAAATAAACTGCATTTCCTCTCTTATATTTTTAATTTAACCAACGCTAAACATATATATATATATAAATAAGTGTAAATTTGGGCACAGGATAAAAAGACAGAAAGATAACAAGAAAAGATGCACATAAGGGGCTAAGAAGGGGCCTGAATGCAGGTAATAAATGTGAGTTATGAAATAAGATATAAAACTCATTGTTTTCTAGTTATATTTCTATCAGGGAACTTTCTTGTTTTGGTGGTGGGTATGTGCATAAATTTTATTTGATGGTGAAAGGGTGAAATTTCATATGAAGTCTTACAGCTTTTCATTTATAAATGCCAATTTGAACTGTATGTAAGTTCATTATATTCTGGAGATTTGGAGCATGGTTAATTTGGGTGTGTGACATTTTTATTTATTTGCACATTTTTATAAGAAAATGCATTTTTAAAAGGTAAACGTTTTAATACAGAAAAAGCAATGCTCCTTTAGTTGTCTTTACACAATAAAGCCACATAATTAGCTATAGGTAGTCTTAGTCATGTTGACAAAATCATTTATTGATTAAAAATAAAACTTACATGAATACATATTACTCTTTGAATAGTAAAAAGCTTCAAGTGGCTAATAGATTTAAGTTAAACCTACATATCATCTCTTCAAAATATTATTAAAAGTATAAGTGCTATCATGTCAGGAAAAAAACAGAAAAACAGAGCACAAAAAAATGCACACATTTGAAAACAAAACTATCATTCTTATACCTTGTGCTTGTCTTTAGCTTCTGGAGAAATTGCTTGTTTTTAAGATCACTTCAGAGCTATCCATTCTGGTTTGATATTACTAGTATCTATTTAGGATTGAGAATTCTGAAAATGTGAGCACAAACCAAACACATGAAAAAAAATGCTGAGTTGTGGCAAGCAAAATGATTGATACAGGCCGTGCATCTACAGAAATAATGAAAGTTCCTTTTTCTTCATTTTTAAAGAGAAAGTTTTTATTATATAAAATATCCACTAAATATGAAATGCAAGACAAAACATCAATTTAATAAGAAATTAGGTCAAAACTAAGAAAGTGAATAATTAAAATCTTCTTTAATTATCTCTAGATGTAATTAAGCTGTGCAGAATGTAAATCATTGCATATAATTTGACATCCTTCTGACTTTAATGCAAATATATGAGATCCAACTAGGAGCAATAAGAAGGATGCATGCAGGATATTAAATTTCCAAGTCAGGAATATGCAATGAAGACAATGGCAAAATTAGACATGATTGGCCTTCTAACAGAAGATTTTGTTGCTAGAATTTATTTAGTAAGGCAATGGAAATAGACCCTCGGCCCATTAATTATCAAATTTGCTCAAATTCACACTCTGTATCTCTCTCTGTCTCTCTCTCTCTTTCTTTAATCATAGTATGAACTTTCTTCATGAGTGTTTTGTCGTCATAGACAATAGATCCCTTATCAAACACACATAAAAAAAGCCACAAAATGTCTTCAATAAATTAAGCATTATTCGTAAATCTAACAATTTCTTAATCACATGATGTATCTTACCCTTTAGTTTGATAATTTCCAAGTGCTTGGCACCTAAATAGCTTTATTTGCCCAATATTTCCATTATTCTCTTCTTACCTTTATCCTATTAAGAAATGAACTAACAAATAATAACAGCAACAAAGGGAATCTTGCAATTGTTGGAACAAGGATTTTGAAAATCCTTGAATTAAGAAAAAAATGATCATTGAATCACTAATACATTGTAGAGAAAAATGTACATATGTCCTAGAGTTGGGCTCTTATAGTGTGCTGCTCTGTTGTAAACAAACCAATTTTATTTAAATATTTTCTAATTTTTTACTTGGAAAATTGTTTTGTTGTTGTTTTTTTTTGTCTTTTTCATACCCTAGGTATCAAGTAACCATGAATGCATGTTTACACACATTATTTTAGTGAAACTGTTAAATTTCTAAAGCCCCAAATTTGACATAACAGTTCACTGAAACCTTGTTTATAATGCAGGTAAAGGGACTTTTAAAAGCTAGATTAAACCCCCTGCTTTACCAGAGGCCAGCAAGCACCTAGAATCCCAGGCAAGCCCCAAACGTGCTTATTGTTAAGACTCTCTAATAGCTCATCAAGCCTGCCCCCAAAACTCCTCTTCACCATATCCCAACCAACAATTCGTGTGGAAGCCTCTGCTTTACCAGAGAGCATGCATTCAACCAGACTCCCAGGCGGATCCCTTCTGTGCCTGATCACACCTGCCAGGGGAACCTTGGCAGAGACATCCTGCTGGAACAGAGGACAAGCTAGCCCACATAAGTGCAGGCTAATTAGGCCAGAAGATCAAAGAGGAAACAGGAACAAAGTGGAAAAAAAAACCCACCCATCCAAACAAAAGACAAACTCAGAATCAGCACCTAGAACTATAATTGTCCCAAACCCAGATGCTTAGAAAACAGCATAAGAATATAATCAGCAAGAGCCCGGACAATATATCACTATCAGAATCTAGCTGTCCTACTACAGCAAGTCCTGAATATTCCAACACAGCTGATACACAAGAAAATGGCCTTAAAACCAGTTTAATGAAGATGATAGTGGTCTTTAAGAGGAAATGAATAAATCCCTTAAAGAAATCGAAGCAAAGACAAACAAAAGAATGGGAGGAAATAAATAATTCCCTTAAAGAAAGCCATGTGGTGGGAAGCTGAAGGAAATAAATAAAGTTGTTTAAGACCTGAAAATTGAAATAGAAGCAAAGAAGAGAATAGAAACTGAGGGAATCCTGGACATGGAATACCTAGGTAAGTAAACTGGAATGAAAGATACAAGCATTCAAACAAAAACGAAACATAGAAATACTGGAGTTAACAGACATTATGAATCAAATATGTCTAACATATATATACAAAGCATTTCACCCAAACAAAAAAGAATATACCTCCTCCTGAGCACCTCACAGAATATTCTCCAAAACTGACCACATACTCAGTCACAAAGCAAGTCTCAACAGATACAATAAAATTGAAATAATTCTCTGCATCCTATCAGACAATTGTAACATGAGGGCCAGGCTGCTTTTTGGGGTTTCTGTCTCGCCCAGTCCCCCAGCTGTTTAGTCCCAGAGAAAATCACACAGGGAGTCTCTATAGGTTACAAACTGATTGGCCCATTACCTCAGGCTAAGTATTAGTTCTTATAAGTTATATTAACCCATTATCCTTATCTGTGTTAGCCACATGGCTCAGTAAGTTTCTCAGCGGGGCAGGTCACATCCTGCTTCTTTGGTGGTCTGGACAGGGAACTTCCAAGGGAGCTTCCTGCTTCCCAGAATTCTCCTGTTCTCACCTCTACTTCCTGTCTGGTTTTCCCACCTATACTCCCTGCCTGGCCAATCAGCATTTATTTAAAACATGATTGCCAGAATACAGACAATTCTCCCGCACCAGACAACACAGGTTAAAATTGGATTTCAAAAAATAACAGAAACTGTTGTAGGAAGTTCTTCTGTATTTGTGTTGCTTTCATTGGTGAATAAAGAAAACTGCCTTTGCCTTTTGATAGGGCAGAAATCAGGTAGGTGGAGTAGACAGATGGAATGCTGGGAAAAAGGCTGTGTGGCAGCTGCCATGGTTCTCCTGCCCGAGACCGATGCTGGTTAGAAGCTTTCCTGGTAAGCCACAACCTCATGGTGAACACGGATTAATAGAAATGGGTTAGATCAAGAGTTGCCAAGAAGAGGCTAGATATAATGGGCCAGGTAGTAATTTAATTAATACAATTTCCGTGTGGTTATTTCCGGTGTAAGCTAGCTGGGTGGGATGGAACAAAGGGACACAGCCCGCTCCGTTCTTCATACTAGCCCAGTGGCCAGAAGCCAGGTGGCAGGATGCAGCCCACTCACCCCTTACTAAAGAAACAACCAAAAGCCTATAAACTCATGGTAACAAAAAATAAAAAAATAAAAAAAAACAATTGACTGAATGATTTCTGGGAAAAGGTAGAATCAAGAAAGAAATTAAAGACTTCCAATGACAATGAATGCACAAAATACCTATACTTATGGGACACAATGAAAGATGTTTTAAGAGGAAAATGCATAGCATTAAGTGTCTACATAAAGATGTTTGATTGAAAGTGAGAACCCAGCCCTCTAATACATCTATATCCAAGGACTCTGGGAAGTTTGATTGGAAGCATCACCCCAGTCCCTGGCATGGGGGTTGCACTGGTCTGGACTCCAATGCCCAGCCTGCCAAGCACTGACCCCTTCCCCAGGGAGGGTCAGGATCATTTCTGCAGGCTATTTAGGTTCATGCTGGGAAAAGGAACACGTGGTCTCCAGAGTTCGCGTGGGCTCCTCTCCCGCCATGTTGTCTCAGTCCACCCGAGAGTGCTGCATTTTTTAAACACGGCATTTTAATTTGGTCTAATCTGCTTTAATTGGAATTATTTTTATTGGTGGAACAGCTTTTCTTATGATTAAACCAAACAGAAGACATTAGAGAATTCACCCTAGCTATTGAACAGCACATCTGAAAGTTCTAGAACAAAAAGAAGCAACTTCATCCAAGAGAATTAGATATCAGAAATAAACTTAGAGCAGAAATCATTAAAATATAAATAAAGGGATAATATGAAACAATCATTGAAACAAAGAGTTATTTCTTTGAAAAGATAAACAACATAGACAAACCGTTATCCAAACTAACTAAGAGCTGGAGAAAAAATATCCAAATTAACAAAATCAGAAAATAAAAGGACAACAGAAAAATAGATACTCAGGAACCTCAAAAAAATCATTAGGTTATATCTTAAAAAATTGTACTACTCTATACAATTGGAAAATTTCAAAGAAATGAATAATTTTCTAGATAGATACGACTTACCAAAGTTATATCAAGGTATAAAAAACAATTTAAATACACTTATAACCCCTAAAGAATTCAAAGCATTCATTAAAAGGCTCCCAATGAAAAACTGCCCAGGGCCAGACAGTTTTAGTTCAGAATTCTACCAGATATTCCAAGAGTTAATGTCAGCTTTCCTCAAGCACTACAAAAAATGGAAACAGAAGAAGCATGACCAAATTTCATGTATGAAGTCATAGTCACTCCAATACTCAAACAATACAATGATTCTACAAAGAAAGAAACTTGCAGACTATTTTCCATCATTAATATGGATGCAAAAATACTCAATGAAATGTTCAGAAACTGAATCCAAGAACACATCAGGATAATCATCCACCATGATCTAGTAGGCTTCCTCCTAAAGATGGAGGGATTGTTCAGCCTAAGAAAATCAGTTAATGTAATCCTGCAGATAAACATTCTGAAAGAAAAAATAACATAATCATGTCATAGATGCTGATAGAACATTTTACAAAATCCAACACCCCTTAATTCTGAAAGGCTTGGGGAGATTAAAGAAACAAGGGACATACACAAATATAGAAAGGCAATTTACAGTAAGCTAATAGCCATACATCAAACTAAATGGAGAGAAACTCAAAGTAAGTCCATTAAAACCAGGAGCAAGACAATGTTGTCCATTTACTCCATATCTATTCAGTAGACAACTGAAGTTGTAGCAAGACAATAAGACATCTAAAAGAGATCAAGTGATATGAATGAGAAGGGAAGATGTCAAAATATAATTATTTCCAGATGACATGATACTATAAGTAAGCAACTCCAAAAACGCTCCCAAAGAATACCTAAAGCTGATAAACACCATCAGTGAAGAGGATGGATGCAAAATTAACTAACAAAAAATCATTTTTCCTGCTATACACAAATGAAAAAATGGACTGAGAAGGAAATCAGAAAAATAACATCTTCACAATACCCACAAATCATATAAAATATATTGGGATAACTCTAACCAGAAAAGTAAAAGATTTTTATGACAAAAACCTCAAGTCTTTGAAGAAAGTTATTTAAGAAGATACTAGAAGATGGAAAGATCTCTCATGCTCACAGGTGAGTGACAGGATTACCACAGTGAAAAAGGTCATTCTACCAAAAATAATCTACAGATTGAACACAGCCTATATTAAAATTCTAACACAATGCTTCCCAGCATTTGAAAGGAAAATGATGTACTTCATATGGAAAAACAAACACAAACAAACAAACAAACAAAAAAGTAAAACAATCCGGTATAATAAAAGAACTCTGGAGATATCACCATCCTTCATTTAAAGATCTATTAAAGGCTATAGTAATAAAAAACCACATGGTAATGGCATAAAAATTGACAGTTTGATCAAAGGAATCAAACCACAGACTCATGGTGCGGGAGAATCGTCTGTATTCTGTCAATCACGATTTAAATAAATGCCGATTGGCCATTAGCCAGGATGTATAGGTGGGACAGTCAGACAGGAAGTAGAGGCAGAGCAAGGAGAATAGGAGAATTCTGGGAAGCAGGAAGCTCTCTTGGCACTCCTGTCCATACCACCAAAGAAGCAGGATGTGACCTGCCCCGCTGAGAAAGGTACTGAGCCATGTGGCTAACATAGATAGGGATAATGGGTTAATATAAGCTACAAGAGCTAATAAGAAGCCTGAGCTAATGGGCCAATCATTTTATAACCTAACATAGACTCTCTGTGTGATTTTTCTCTGGAACTAAATGGCTGGGGGACCGGGCGGGACAGAAACCCCAACAAGTAGCCAGGCCCCTCATGCTATAGACTCATAGATGATTCCATCCACCTATGGACACTGTATTTTTTTTTTTTGATAAAGAAACAAATACACAATCGGAAAAAGAAAGCATCTTCAACATATCATGTTGGTCTATGTAGGTGATAGTATGTAGAAGGATGCAATAGATGCATATCTATTACCATGCACAAAACTCAAGTCCAAGTGAATTACATATCTCAACAGAAAACTGGATAGACTGAGACTAATGGAGGAGAACGTGGCAAATAGTCTTGAGCACATTGGCATAGAAGACAACTTCCTAGACAGAACAATGATAGTAGAGGCACTGTGAACAACCATCAGTAAATGGGACCTCATGAAACAGAAAAAAAAACTTTTGTAAGGCAAAGAAAACCCAAAATAGGGCAAAGCAGCAGCCTATAGAATGTGAAAGATATTCACAAATTGCTTATCTGACAGAGGACCAATATCCAAATATATAAAGAACTAAAAAAAAATTACCAAAAAGCTAGACCTTGACAAACCAAGTAATCCAATAAAAAATGGTACAAATATGAACAGAGAATTCTCAGCAGAGGAACTCCCAAATGGCTGAAATATGGTGTGGGAGAATTGTCTGTATTCTGTCAATCATGATTTAAATAAATGCTGATTGGCCATTAGCCAGGATGTATAGGTGGGACAACCAGACAGGAAGTAGAGGCAGAGCAAGGAGAATAGGAGAATTCTGTGAAGCAGGAAGCTCTCGGCACATCTGCCTGGACCACCCAAGAAGCAGGATGTGACCTGCCCCGCTGAGAAAGGTTCTGAGCCATGTGGCTAACATAGATAGGGATAATGGGTTAATATAACTTACAAGAGCTAACAAGAAGCCTGAGCAAATGGGCCAATCAGTTTATAACCTAATGTAGACTCTGTGTGATTTCTCTCTGGGACCTAATATCTGTGGGACCTGGTGGGAGGACAGAAACTAACCAGGCCCTCATGCTACAGAGATACACTAAAAGAAAATTTCAATATCTTTAGTCATCAGGGAACTGCAAATCAAAGCGACACAGATTCCATCTTACACCTATCACAATGGCTGAGATCAAAATCACAAGTGATTTGCTTCTGCTGACAAGGAAGTAGAGTAAGGGGAACACTCTTCACTGCTGATGGGACTGCAAACTAGTACAGCCACTATGAAAATCAACATGATGGTTCCTCAGAAAATTGGGAATTGGTCTAACGCATTTGATCTTTCTGCAAGATGTGCTGGGGTAATGGTGAAAAACAACTTGTGGAAGTGGCCCACTAATGACTTGTCCATCTTGGGGCCCATGCCACTAGATGAAACCCATGTATGTCAGTTCCTGGATAATCAGGAACCGAAGGCATGACAACCCAGAATCCCAGTGTAGAACAAAATCAAAGAGGCAAAAAATAAATAGAGAAAGAAAGAAAAAAAAAGGAAGAGACAGAGGGAGGAGGGAGGGATGGAGGGACAGAGGGTGGAATGAAGGAAGAAAGGAAGTATTAAAACAAGTCAATTAAATGAATCCTAATGATATTCTACCTTACTCATAGATTGCTGCCTAATCCAATTGTCATCAGAGGGGTGTCATCTTGCAACTGATGGTTGCAGATACAGAACCCTTAGAAGAGGGGGAGGAGACAGAAGAATTGAGGGCACCAAGTGAACATAGCCCACAGAATCAAGTAATCAGGTTTCATAGGGGCACACAGAGACAGAAGTGACAAATTTGGACCCTGTATGGGTCTGAGTGAGGTTCTCTGCATATACCTATGTATACCTTGTTGCTTTTGTGGAACTCCCAACAGTGGGAATGTGTGAGTGTGTGGCGGGTGTATCTCTGAATCTTTTGCCTGTACTTGGTACCCTTTTTCATCTACTGGGTCACCATATGAAGCCCTGATATGTTGGTATGTGTCTAGACTTACAGTATCTTTTTAGCCCATGTTTGGTGGATATCTCTGAGAGGCCTGCTCTTTTTGTTTTAAGGGAAATGGAGGAAGAGGAGTGGTTTGGAGAATCAGGGATGGTGGGGAAAGACTTGGATGATTGGAGAGAGTGGAAACTGCTGATGGGATTTAATGTATGAGAGAAGAATAGAAGAAAAAAGAGTACAAGTAAAATTCAAATTTCAAATGTTTTAAATCTTAATTGCTAAATTTAAAGTTAATTGGGTATACTACATGTAAAGTCACCTATTTGACAGTGTTTACAGTTGAATACAAACAACATACCTTTTCATTAAATATTGAATATGGAAAACTTTGATATCATTAGACTAAATGATTTCAAACTGTTATAAAAATTTTAAGGCCTTGATAGATGAAAATACAAATATATATGTCTGTATATATATGTTTGTAAATATGAATATTCACAAACGATATAGATTTCAAAATGAAGTTGTTGAAATATTGATTAATATATTATTTTATTTTTACTAGTCAAGGAAATTTTAATGCAATTAGAATTTTAAGGTTATTAGAATTTTAGGCATGATATTCATGAAGACTCTTAGATTAGAAAGTATTGTCATTATTGTAAAAATCAACTAATTAGACTATTTCAAGGTATCTTAACTTCTGTGCCTTGGATTCAATAATCTTCCTGTTGTATGAATTAAGAACAAAGAAAAGGACCCAAAATATTTCTGTTACAAAGATTAAGTTATAGCTGAGTGGTAAACTGAGTGCTTAACATATGTGAAGTCTTGGGCTCAATTCGGTGATATTCACAATTTTACCCTATGTTCCTCTGCCACCTTTCATTACCATTCTATTTCCTGACAAAGCTACCACCCCAAAATGGCAGCCGGAAATTGTGGCTTTGGAGTATACCAACTTGAAAGTGAAGACATTTTCAGTACATTTTAGTTCTTCAACTACAGCATGCAACACAATGTCAAACATCTGTAATAGAAAAGGACAGGTTTTAAACATTTAATTTTGTAGAACCATGTTACCATATGAACTAGATAAAATTGGTTGTCCTTTGGAAAATTTATCTCTCTTAATTGCAAAACTTTAGTTATAATATTAGAGTATTTGGTCAATTACAAGAAAAATTTAGCAGGGTATTCCCAAATGAACTGTTGTGGCATGAGGCTTCAATCTAGGGTTCTGAGCCTAGGGTAGGAAGGTTACATAGCAAGATCCTCTCAGAAAAGAGAGAGAGAGAGATTAACATTTATTTACTACCGAGTTGCACTCTTCAAATGGCTTTCATGTTAGATTTAACATCCTTTTTTTGGTTATTCACTGTTGTTAAATACTATTTCTAGGGTGCCAAAGATTAGTAAGTACTGTATTACAGCAGAGTGTGGTGAGGATATGTTTGAATTATTTTACTTGTGACTGAAAAGAAAAGAAGGATAAATAGGTCATGTCAAGCACAGGATATAACAAAATACATACCCAAGTGGATACAGTAACAACTGAAAAATGAAAGCTATAAAAGACTGCTGTGCATGATCTTTGAGTGTTTATTTATGTTTATGAAGAGCTGAATAGAATTACATACAAGAATATTTAGTCATAGTAATCAAAGCTTTTCTGTCACATTATGAGAAGTCAAAGTTTGAAATTGAAATGAAAAGTATGTAGTCATATTTATCCTCCATGGGCAAAACTATGGAGGAACTGTAAAAGAATTGTGGTATATGGCTATAGAGAGAGGTGAATGTTGTAAGAATCTAATGAGATATTATGAACATCAGAAAGAAGGAGCTCATTCCAAGCAAGGAAAGGAGAAAGAACTCAAGGCATGTTGGAGACGAAGAACTGAGAAGACTTGATAGAGAAAAGAGGTCCAGTGTGTCTGAATATGACCTAGACAACTAGATGATCAGAGAATATAAAATATTATTAGTTGTTTTATTTTTGTGGCTTTTATAAAAGGTGAGGCAGAGATGTAGCTCAGTAGTAGCATGTCTAAAGTGCCCAATTTGGTTTCCAGCAGTGACAAATAGATAGTAGTGGTGATTAAATTATAAGCAGAAGTAACACACTAGACCTTTTTATTTCCTGCTTAAATATAGTTAATTTGACACAAATTAAGAGCAGTTCTCTGTTCAGAGTCCAGAACAAGGATCAGCTGCAGGACTTTGCCTAGGGCCAGATGTCAGCATGGATGGCTTGTTTAATTTCTGTATTGGGAGTTTAATGACTAAAAAATCTATAGAATCTTTTTTTTCCCTTTCAAAATAACTGCAGCATCTCCTGTAATACCAATATCCAAGTGTTAACAGGATGTAATAGGAGAATGGCCTAGGGCTGTTTTGACACATGCAGTATCAAGGGCACAGCAGTCCGTTTCTTTCACATCTTAGTCAGACACCACATCTCTGTGTAAGGGTGCACATTGGTCATGTAGCAAGCACAGCTAATTCATTCAGTAAAGTAGATGGAAAATATACGACAACTACTCTAATAGTAAAGTATTTGTGACAGTCTAAATATTACTTTTATACATAAAGTCATAGATTTTAAAGGAATACAAGTTAAATATTGCTTGCAAAGCAGGTTGAAAAAAAAACCTGTGTTCTGATTTTTCTCAATACTATTGTCCTGATACAATTAACAAGTCACTTTGCACAAAGATGTATTTCCCATATGTCTCTATAGGGAAGATAATGAGCAATTATAGATTTTTTTGGAAGTTCAAATATAATTGCTAAAAATCCTTTAAAAGATATAGCCGGGCAGTGATGGCACATGCCTTTAATCCCAGCACTTGGGAGGCAGAGGCAGACAGATCTCTGTGAGTTCTAGGCCAGCCTGGTCTATAAGAGCTAGATTCAGGACTGGCTCCAAAGCAACACAGAGAAACCCTGTCTCGACAAACCAAAAAAAAATTCTTTAAAAGATATAAAAGACAATTTAAGATCTGATGTTCAGTGATCAATATATTCCTTACTGTGACACTTTTCCCCAGTTCAATGATAATTCAGTGTGTATCTGTGATTGTTATAATTCTACCTTTAAGGTTCACTTTCAACACAAATGTAAGACTACCTATATTGTCTCAAATATATGTGAGATGATGGTTAATTTTAATAATTAACATTATTAGTTAATCTTTAGGTACTGAAAGATAGGGATTCCCTTGAGATGCAAAAAATAAAGGCATAGAGACATTATGCTATAGTCATACCTCATGAGCCAAAAGAGAAATAGAGGATTAATTAACAATTTTGATGAGTATAAAAAACAAGTTGAATTTTTATTTTGTTTAAATATACTATTTATTTAAAATTTCCAATTGTCACACATAAATATTGTTATGTTATTCTGAACACCAATTACAGCAGGTTTACAACTGTCTCTGCTAAATATTTGGTTAATTTTTATATAAAAAGAAAGAGCGAGACACAACATTCATAAAAATGAAATATAGGTACACATTGGTCTTTGGAATTAATGTATTTATACAATTCAGAGTTGCAATTACTTTCTATAAATGCATTTACAATCTATTATTTCCATCATAAACCTTATGGGGCCAGTTATTGCACACACAATTACAAAGTTCCAAATACTGTGATGTCAATATCGGTATCTAACAAAAAGTAGCACCTACCAGAGCATTTGAGGTTTCTGAAATTAAATATACTTAATCAGTTCTTCATAATTCTTTGACTTTCAAGCTTAATAGATTTTTATTTGAAGAATTATGAATTCCCAGAGTCTCCAAAGCAGCATAATTTGATATTCAAGCAAAATGAATTTTCAGTTACCAAAGAGAATGATATGAGTATCTTGCCTTTTTTCTAAATACATTAATCATTTAAATTCCAAATTATAGATAAAGTAAAATAAATAATAACATTTATATATATATCTATGAATACATATGTATACTGTGTTTATGATATAAGCGGCACAAAATAACTGACAACACAATTACAATAAACTGACTTATAAATGTGGAATGCACATTTGGAGATGTATTGGTTTTCATGGTGATACGCATTTTTTTAAATGATGTAGTTTGCTACTGAGAAGAACTGTGGTTCTCTTCTCACAGGGTATCAACTAGAAAAATGTCAAGTTGCCACATGAAAGTCACAGGGATACTAGGTATCACAGTATAGGAAATAAGAGCTATCATTTGTAGTCGAGTGAATTTCTCCAAAAATAAATGAAGTATATCTATGAAGAGCATCAACAGAAAGGGATAGATGACAGAAAAGAAGATGCTTTTAATACAGGGTGGGACATAAAAACTCACAACTATCAGCAATCCCAGCTTCAGAGTATCTAATATCCTCTTCCAGTTTCTGTATGCAGCACGCATGCATACACAGACATATATGCAGTCAGAACATCAAATAATTATTATTTAGTAATAATAATAATAAATTATAATTAAAATGAAGTGAAAGAGGAAAGCATAGATTCCTAAAGGCAAGTAAGAAGACATTTTGAAGATAGAGTCCTCTTAATTTTTCATCAACAGGACATGGACCCCAAAAGAGATTCTACTACAGTCATTTCCTTAAACCGGTGTAATGTCTAACTGCATTCTAAACCCTATCCTTATCCCACAGATAATCATAGCTTTTGCCCTTCAAGTAAGCAAAAAACAATATAGAAAGCCAAGACTGTGCCCCAACTGTTCACAGTATAGACAACAACTGACTGGATGCCTAGCCCCAGTTTGTACATCTACAACACTACCCCTACACATAAGGCTCAAGGAACATCACAGAAGAGGATGCAGAAAGAACACAGGAACTAGAGGCCTAGGTAGGACATCTGCTGCAAACTAGTGTCTTCTATTTATGACATGCAATGTGTTTTAAGCCTGTATAAATTTCTACTATGAATATTTACATTGTCTTTATTCATACATTGATGGACATACATGCCACTTCTATTTCTTAGCTGTAGTGAATACAGCAAAACAAATATGAATATTCAACTTCTTTTTGTTGTAGGACTTAGAGTGCTTTGGTTATATACCAATAAAGTATAGCTATGGGCCATACAGTAGTTCTACATTTAGTTTGCTGAGAAATCTCCACACTGATTTCCATCCTGTTTGTAGTATTTTAAACTTCCATTACTAGTGAATTAAGGTTCCTCTTTCTCCACATCCTCATCATTATTTGTTGCCTTTGTTTTTCTGATATTAACAATGCTGACAGAAGTAAGATAAAAATCATAATTTTTAATTTGCATTTTGTTGATAGCTAAGTGTGTTGAACACATTTAAAAATCTTTATTGGCTATTTTGGTTTATTCTCTAAACAACTGCCTATTTGGTTTATTAGCTCATGTATTAATTAGGAGACTTGAATTTTGATGTTTCTTTCGGCTATTCTTAACATATATACTATGTCAATGCTTTTGCAAAATTAGTATTAGAAAAATAGTTATATTACTAACAGTGTCCTATAGTGTCAATGTATATTTATAAAAATTGCTGTGTCTTTCTTCACAATAATAAAAAACATTGTCCTAAAAAATGTATTAAAACACAAGAGACCTTGAACAGTCAAAGACATGCCAGGCACAAATAACAACGTTGAATACATCACAATACTTGACTTTAAATTAGACTACAAAACCACAGTGCCATGGTACTGATAAAAAGAAGAAAAACAGATGAAGAAGGAAGAAAGAAAGGGAAAAAAAAGCATGTAGAAATCTGGCCTGCAAGAGAAGACACAATGCTTAACGCTCATACCTACAGTCACTTAATTGTTTGCAAAGGTAGCAAAATGTAGAATGGAAAAAAACAGCTTCTTAAACAATGATGTTGCACAAACTGGACATCCATCTCAGAAGCATTTAAATTAATCTATATCTGTAGATACTCACAGATATCAATTCAGAATGAATCTTTATATAAAACCTAGAGTGCTGAAACTGATAGAAGAAAACATTTGGGGATGTAAAAAAAATAGGCAAAAATGTTCTGAAAAGAAGTTAAACAGCATAGGAAATAATACCCTCCTCAAAGCAATAAGCACGATTACATTAAATTAAAAGCCCTCATCTCTGCAAAGGAAACCATCAGGAGCATGAAGAGACAGCCTAAGAACCTGAGCTGCACTTTAGAAAGGGTTACTACTTCCCTTTTTCATATTGTTGTGTTAATGTCCTGCCTGCTGCTGGATAATTGGAGGTAGTGAGTCATCTATGTTCATTATTTTCTTAAATTTTCCCTCTTCTAGATAATGGATTTTCATTCTTCAAAATAAAGAATTATCAGCATATCACATAACATTTTAATATTAATGATGTATTTCATATTAAGCTTAATAAATTTTATTTTTCCCATGGTAAAAATGAGAGGAAATTCTGTAGCTGTCCTGTCCCCTAATTGGTATATACTCTGCTTTTCAGTTGGCATATAGCTGGCCAGAATATCCTTTGAAAAAGAATCTATGATAAATACAGAAATGTTGAATGATGATCAAAAATCCTGTGAAAGTCTTTAAACCTAGATGGATATTCCCATATCAACAAGATGCCATGAGCAAAATTCTAGAAGAAAGCATTTTTCAAACAATAATACTATATCTAGCATATATATCCATTGAAAACAAAGTAGAAATACAAATCTTTTGACAACAAAACAGGGGTTTATGACTGAAAGCCTTGCTTTATAAAATAAGCTATACGGAATTCTATCTCTAGAAACAAGTGAAAGGTAATTGCTACTATGGGAACAAAAGAAACCATGAAAGTCATTGGCAAAGTAGACGTTGACATACAAGAGTATATTAGTGAGAAACAGGAGAGACAGGAGACCAAATGCTGTCCTAATAAAATGAAAAATTCACACTTTCATCCATGTATAGATGGGTAGAAACAAGAAACAGAAGTTAAACTGTAATAGATCAAATGAAGATAATGACATTTGCAGAACATTTTATCTACCAATTATAGAATATATATTATTTTCTTTAGCATATGGAACATGTTATAGAAGTGAACATATGTTAGACCATAGAATAAGTGTTTAGAAATAAAAAAAGAAAAGAAAAAAATCATATCATGTCTCATCTCTGAGCCTACTGTGATAAAGATAAGAATCAATTACAAAAGAAACCAGGAAGCATGATAGTTCACAGATACATAGTAACACACAAAACAATAACAAAAATACAAGATACTTTTTTAAAAATCACAACAAGCACTAAAAGTTTTCTTGAAACATATACAATGCAAACAATATTGCACAACTTAAATGAAAGAGCAAGAACGGTAACAAGAGGCAATT
This sequence comes from Ondatra zibethicus, assembly GCA_004026605.1. NCBI lineage: Eukaryota > Metazoa > Chordata > Mammalia > Rodentia > Cricetidae > Ondatra > Ondatra zibethicus. The sequence goes on along the minus strand of PVIU01007945.1, from coordinate 31,046 downwards.
TTCCAGCACTAAGTACTTTATCTTCTGAGAAATATTTTACATAAACAGCCTAAAGATGTGTCTCATAGACCTAGAAATATTTGGGAAAACATACTCAAAGTTGATAAAGTGAAAAAATTACAAATATTTTACCAGATGTAAATAAAATATCAATACACATATTAGCATGCATATATGCACACATTATAAAAAGATCAGTGAAGCAGAATTGGATTATTTTAAAAGAAAATGAATACAACAAATGTTTAGATAGTCTAAGGAAAAAGAGAAAAATAAATTAACAGAAATTCAAAAGTGCTAACGGTTATTAGAGATAAATTTTTAACATCTGCGCTCCTATAAATAGAAAGGCTAAAAGAAAGAAAGAAATTTTTGGATACATAAAGTCTACTAAAGTTCAGTGACAAAACAGATTAAAATAATACAACCACCACCAGCAAATCAATCAAGAGCGCTTAAATTGAATCAATGACAAAAATTCTATAATGAAAGAATATTCCAGAAGATTAGACTGTACTACATAATAAATAAAACAGCAGGATGCCAGAATGAAAGAGATAGTAAACAAAACAGCAGGAGACAGCATGAAGGAAATAGAACAAGATAAGAGAATGGATATCCCAACCAACTGGTTTTCAAGGATGCAGAAAACATACTGTGGAAATTGGAGGAGGAAGCCGCTTGTTTGTTCCCGGCCACTAAGCCCCGAAATAGTCACACAAAAACTATATTATTTAAATCAGTGTTGTCCCATTAGCTCTAGATTCTTATTGAATAACTCTTACATGTGATTTTAGACCAATTCTATTAATCTTTTTATCTCCACATGGCTGTGGCTTACCTGCTAATGTTCCAGTGTCTATCTCCAGCGACTCCATGGTGTCTCTCTACTCTGCCCTCTTTATCCCAGCATACAGCCTAGCTTTTCCCTGCTTAGCTAAATTCTGCCCTGCTATAGGTCCGAAGCAGTTTCTTTATTCATTAATGGTAATCACAGCACACAGCGGGGATTCCCACATCAGGAAATGGTCAACTTCTTCAGCTAGTGGTATAGTGGAAGTGAGATTTCATGTGCAGAAAACTGACATGTAGCTAGTATCTCTCAGTCTGTGAAAACTTAACCCAAAGACTCAAGTCTAAAACCAGGAATTATATGCTAGGCTGAAATGGGAAATACTTCAAGACAGGTGTAAAGGCACTGATCTTGCAAGTAGGATTTCAAAAATACATCACCAAAAAATGGGAAAAGACCTTTCCCTTCACTCAATTAAGGTGAAATTTTCATTTTCAGTGCTTTTCTCTGAAGGCTTTTTGGGTGGTTTGTTGCTGGGTAACATTAATATGCATGTTATTACAAAAAATATTTATTAAAATGTAATTGCAGATAATCATGTTAATTAGTTAAAAATGTAGCTGTGTTAGATGTAGGTGGCTGTTTCTTCACAAACCTGAATTTATTTGTTTCAGGCCCTGACCTACATGTTCATCTTTAATTAACCAATCTTGAAAATGAAGATTCCTATTTTATTATTAAGCTAGGAAGAAATCTAGAAGTCTTCTATCTTGCAAAACTTAGTTTCAAATGTGAAGCATTCTTCTTTCAAATATATTTTACTTATATCACTAATGAAAAATATCACAATAATTTATTACTTCACAAATCTGTGATTCCTAAATTAATCTTTAGTGACTCTTCTATAAAACATAGATATATTTTGCTAATATTCAAAATTCAATTCAATGTCGTTTCATTTATTCTTGCAATAAATAGATATTGGTTAGTGACCAATTTAATAAAATCATGTTAGAAATGCTTATGGTGTGTAATTAAGATTTCCTCTTTTCAAATTACACAATACAATCAGCAGTTTGAGTTCAGACTCAGAGACACATGCAAAAGTTTAAGACAGGACTCCTCCATTATTAGCTGTGAAATAACTAGAGATCCAGAAGAATGTCAGCAAGAGATCAGAAGGACAAATGGTGAATAGAATATTTTTCTTTTCATTTTATTATTGTAAGAATTATCTCTGAACCACATTTGTATATTGAAAATTAAAAACTGTTATGAAAATCTCATAAAACTTTAATCCTTGGAGCTCTACTCTACTAAGGATGCAAACTTTGTTTTTCTCTGGCAGGGTGTATCAAGGGTAAGTTTCCTTCTGTGGAGGAAGGGGCTGACTTGCCAGTATTTGTCAGGTTGTATTGTCAACACCGACTTCAACTTCTTGGTCTTTCTCCCAGTTTTGAAAAATCCAGAAAAAAAAAAAGACGAAATTAGCAATAAGAAAGATTCTTTGATGCCTTTTAAAAATCAAGAGAGTCCATTGCTATTTTCTCTCTTCATGTATCTGTCCTCCTTTGCTTGCTTCCAAGTGATCCTTTGTTATCTCAGCCTGTCAAACTCTTCCCACTTTCTCAAACATTCCATGCTATCTGAAGCATCTCATTAACCTGATGCCTAAAGATAAATGGAGCAGCAAAACAGGGAAACAGTACTTTCATTCTTTTCAATTAAGCTATAGCAAGTCCAAGGCATTATTTCTTTATTTAATAATCACTTAATAAATGATATTTTCCCACTCATTAATAAAAGCTTTTATATGTAATACATGGAGGAATGTCTTTGACTGAAGGTGCTTTCTTTAAATTGATTTATATATTGTCCACACAGATTTAATTTTCTAAAGCTATATTTTATTGCTGGATTTCTCACACACAAATTCCAAACACCAGTGGGTTTATGGAAATGGATGTTTTAGGTTCTTTCCAATTTTAAGTGTTATTCTAGATTTCACTCTATTTCAATGCTTTACCCATGCTACTAGAAACACTGGTGTTTATCCACCATGACCAGAAAGTCACAGCTAGATACAAATCAGTCAGATGTCTATCTCTGCATTCTCAAACTTATTCATTTTTCTCTATTAATATTCATGATACATTTGAACAAATTTTTAACATCAGTAACCACAGTCTATTGAATAGCTTATAACCTATTTTAATTAATTTTTTACCATTGAAATTTCTGTCACTAATGACAACTGTCATTTTAAAATGTTTTCATTTCAGCACTTGCTTAATGATTCCCAGTTACCCCAGTCCCAGATGTTTCTCTAAATACTTCAGATGTTTTTTTAACTGTGTATAGAACAAAATATAGTAAAATTATACGCAATATCATTAACCTGCCCATTGGAACTTGGCACTTTCAAATGAATGATGTGTAACCACTCCTGCATTTTTCTACTTTTATTAGTTCTTTAAGATTTTCTTATAGTGCACTTGCATCACATTACCCCTCTGTCTTCTAGCTCTTTTCAAATCCACCAACTTTTCCCTCCTATTCAGTTTTGTGTCCTTCGTGACCTTACTCTTTTCTATCAAGGCCATTTTGCGCTCTACAAATATTCTTAGATGTAGGGCTTTACAGTACATCACTGTCAACTTAGCGGGGAGACTGGCCATTTCTCTCCAAGAAGTAAAGGATTTCCCGATAGCTCTTTGGCTAAGGATGGATCTTTAAGCCCAACACCCATTTACATGCTGACATTTGATTTGGTTTAGGCTAACACAGGTCCTATGCCTCTCTGAGTTCATATGTGCAGCTGCCCTGCTGTGTCTACAAACATTGTTCCCTTGTAGTCAGTAAAAATAAAAAATACTCTCTGTTTCTCGTACTAATGCTTCTGTATAAATAAAATGTAATACAGAATAAAGAAAATAAATGTGATAGAAAAAATTTAAGTATAGAAAAACTTTCACTGATATGAGACATAGAAATATTTGTCTCTTTCAAGGAGGCAAATAGGCAGCAAAGTTGAGTGTGTGTCGAAAGGCTTCTTGGAAAGGGTAACTCACACTTTAGCACAAAGAATTTACTTGCTTTCATTACAACTTAGAGGTCAACATCTTTCATTTTTATATGGGGAATTTGAGTGAAAAATTGTCAGATAATTATATTCTCAAGGAAGATGACAGACTAATGGAGGTGTGTGCTTTTTAAATGGTGATCAATGTATTCCTAGAAATACTAACAATGATTTTTAGTACATGAAGATCATTAGAAAATGAAGACAGATTATTCATACTGAAATTAAAACTAAGAACAAAGATACACACATAAATACACACAAATACAAATATGTTAATTTCACAATATCTAATTTCCAAATTATTCTTGAAAATGCTACTTTTTATTTTCAAATCAAGATTTATCACTAATAAATATATCAAGGTATTCTTAGAAGAAAATGGAATTTTGGCATCACAGTTACATGTTTATATTCACAAGTTGAATTATAATTTCATTAGTAGAAAACAGCTTTTACATGCCAATGCCCTACCTCTACCATACATCCCATTATTTTTACAAATGTAAATTGCACCGTGTATACTGGAAAACATTAGACCTCTTTCTGACATCTTTCTTTGCAATGTTGGATCTTCTTTAAAGCATATCTTCTTCCACATCTCAGTAATTGCCAACATATTGGGAGCAGTGCTTAGTCACGTAATTGAAAGAATCAGCTAGATTCAAAGGCTGCCTTTCATCATCATTCTGCACTCCAAAATCTCTCAATTTTGTGTTGATAGAAGTGAACAGTTTTGCTCTTTTCCTATGTATTTACTCTCTATTTCTTAAGCAACTAAGGATATGCAAGCAGTTGTGTTTTACAGACAGGAAAGCTGGCAATGAAGATGACACAATGGACCACATTGCCACAAAAGGGAATATTTAAATTTGGAAACAAAGCCAAGCTGCCGAGTGCTAGTACTAACAGGAAGGGGTCAAACAGGGAGACAAAAATGCAATGCAATTGAATTAAGAGCCTTTGCCTTATTTTTTATTAAACTTCCTTTTGGAGTGGGGCAGCTGTAGGCAGAGATTTAAATGTTGGCTTCACCAATATGTTTTCTTGTGGAATGTCTCCAGGAATCGGAAACTGAGGTCCAAATCTGAATCCATTGTAATCCCTGTGCCTGCAACAGATGGAGCAGCAGATTTTTGCAGGATGCTGTGGTGCAGATGTAGGCTGGTGAGGACATTGCACTGTGAAGCCGAAGATAGCATCTAGAGGTGTTCAAGAATATCAGTTCCACTTGGGTTGGTTAAAAAAAACAATTAAAAGAAATTCAATTTGGGAAAATGCTTGTGTCTAGAGAAAAAATAAAGTAGCTTAATATTGAAACTCATGATAATATTGAAACAGCATTCAACCACTGACAACAGTCCTGCACTGACAACAGCAATATGAGCTGGTGGCTGATCCAAAAGAGATGAAGTTATTGCCAAGGGCATGCTTAGACCTCAGTAACTCACCTATTCTATGTAATGAGGGAGCACGCTGGCTGAGAGATTAGAATGGCTGCACTAGAGAAAAGAAAGTCAAACCTTAGAAGGGAACTATAGCTGCAATTTTATTTCTGTGAAAAGACACCATGAACAAGACAACTCTTATGAAAAAGTATTTAATAAGGGATTGCTTATAGTTTTAGTGGGATAGTCCAACATTATCCGGGTGGGAAGCAAACAGGCAATTCACTAGGTATTTAAACCATGACGTCCCTTTTTCAACATGGCCACACCTCCTAATGCTTTGCAAGTAGTTCCACTAACTGAGGTCCCAGCATTGAAAGATCTGAGTCCATGGGGCCATTCTCAATCAAACCACCACAAGAGCACACAGTTTTTTTGGCTCTGTTTTTTAAAGAAATAATAAAGATTTCATTCATTATTTTTTGTAGTTTGATATTAGAGGTATAAGAATTTATATAAAACCGTTTTCACTTATGCAGTTAAGACTCAGAAAACATGCCAAAAATGCCCACTGGGTTAACATCAAAATAGAGAAATTTTATTTGATGGTTTTAATCAGTTCAATGAATAAAGTGTGAAATTTGCTTTTTAAGACAAATGATTTCCTAGCTTATTATGTTCTTAGTCAAAAATCAGAAGAGATGAGCCTGGTATTCAACCACACAAATAACAGAGAAGGGCTGTGTCTTTCTAATATTTATTCATTCATTTCTACACACACTTTATAAAAACTGTAAACCAATTATCACCATAAAGATAATCACTATTTTAAAATCCCAAAGGCCAAGATTAAACATAAAGCCATCTACTTTTGCTTTTGCTTTTGAATTAAACATTCAATATGCTCATTTCTTCCCCCTGAGAATGTTAAAGTACAAGTTTTCAATTCATGGTAATTTTAAATTGTTAAGGCCAAAGACACTTTTTGGTTTTTGGTTGTTTCGTGTCAGTATGACTGATTTCCATGATGCTTTCATGCTGTGGTTTCCGCACAGAATCTGCTATAAATTTTATTGTTGTTATTTAATTAAATGAATTAAGTGCTTATTTATCGAGTCAGAATTATATGAAGTCTAATATGCCAAGTCATTAAATACAAAATGCAAATAGAAATAAAAAATATTTCAAAAAGAAAAATTATTAAAAACAAAAATAGTATCCACAGTTTTATCCCAAAGATATAGAAAAAAGAATATGACAATGAGGCCCTTAGCTACAAAATTATAAAAAATAAACAAATAGAACATACATGAATGACATAATTAAACCATCTAGTGCTATAATTTAGGTAAAAGATTCTGTTAATTTAAAATGTATGCAAATTAATAAGATGATTAATAAATATAATGTGTCTATTACCTCATATTTGATAAAACATATGTCCTATTATTATTTTGTATATATTTCTTAATTACCTATTTTTTTTAAAAAGAATCATTTATATTATAATGTGATAGAAACATTTCTTCTGAGCATAGTATTGACAAGATATGCCATATTTTAAAATTCTCAACCTGTGGCTTCTCTTGACTTGTTTTTTGAAAAGCATCAATAATTTGAATCTACTTAGATGTTTTTCAGGTTCATCATGTTTGTTGGTAGAATACAGAATACACAGACACATGGATATTATACACTTAGTGTGATTCTGTCATTGCTAAATTGCACAATTTTCTCCGTTTTTGTTCTATTCATTACTAAGAAAAAATAAGATCAAAAGGTAGAATTAAAAACTAAAGAATGTCTTGGCAATCAGAATATAATTCCATAAAATATATACAGTCATAGGTATGAATATACCATAGGGGCACTGAGAAAAAAATCTTTGCTTATGAAATATAAGAACTACAATGACATGGACCATTGGCTACAACCTCATGCTTACTTTATTCAATAGCATCTGTGGAGCCATCGGAAACCATTTAGTCCATCACAGACCCACTGCCAGAAGGGACAGTGACTGAATCTATCACTCCAGACAGTCAATTTCAACCAATATCTTCACATTAATTTACTTCATTTCTAGGATTGAAGAAATTTCTCTATAATTCATGACATTGTGCTGCAGTAAATGTATGTCAAACATCAACATTGGTTACTTCTATTAAAATACTAAGAGAAAGCAATGATCTAAGCGACCTTTGAACACATCTGTCGAACTAGATATGGAAGTTTAGTTTCACATGTGAAATGAGATAATGATTTCTACATTAGGAAGCTGTTCTGAGAATTAAAAAAAAAGAAATAACATGTGAACACTGCATAGTTACTCAGTAGTCTTGACTCTGTCTTTCAAATTATTAACCTTTCATTTTAGTTACTAGTGAAGTAACATTTAACAGTAAACTAGTTCCAAGTACCTATTTTTCCTGGGTAGAGCACTGGAAAGACTCTGTAGTACTTGTTCCTTCAGTTGTCCTAGCTTTAATCCTCCTTTTTCCACTGTGACTAGAGAAAGTTTAAAATGCTGAAAAATATGTGCATAGGTGTATATTGAATATGAATATATACATACATATGAACATAAATACATGTCCATCTGTTATTCATTGTACTAAGAACTGAACCTGTGGTTTCATACATACTAGACAAGTGTTCTGCCGCTGATCCATACTCCCTCTGCTGGAAAGTATCTTTAAAGTAGAGCAATATGCATAACTTATGAAAGAAAGCAACCTGGTTGCAGTAGAGAAAAATTATCAATTTAACATAGGCTAAGAAGAGTAGCTAAACTTTTGCTACTCACGCAACTCTGTGTCTTTAGTTTTTTAAACTATTATCCCAATCTCTTTACCAATGTTATTGTCTTCCTTTATTTATTTATGTAACATTTTCAAGATTTGTAGCATTTCACCCTGAGTTTGAATGATTCTAGAACACTATCATTTCAGCTTTTTTACCTGACAATCCCCAGACTTAGTATAGTTCATTGTGCTCAAATATACTTTATATTGTATTTGTTTGACACAATGAAGTATAATAGATTAGAAGCCATCTACATAAGACTGTGATTTTGAATGGTAATTCATAGCCACAAAACCGAAGCCACAATGTTGATGTACTCCTTTTGTGCCAAATGAATGAACATATAAGTAAGTTAAAAAAAATATAGGACAGGCAAATAAATCCAGAATTAAAAATATATAGATTTATTAATATGGTATTGAATACAGACAATAAAGTACTCTAAAAAATAAAAAGACTACGAGAAGAAAGAAAAGTGAATGTTTTGATGAGAGCTGCGAAGAGCAGTAGGATAGATTGTCATTGGACTTTGAAAGTATAACTGTTTACCGTGTGGAAAATTTCTGATCTTTGTCTCCAACTCTCACATCAGAAATTTAAGCAATCATATGTCCTCCTGTGCTAGCACTTGACTTTCCAGCCACTGATTAGCATATTTTGCATTTACTTTAAAGAAACCTCTGCATTTCCTGCTTCAAAGGGCCTTTACATTTTTCTCAATAACGCAGTAATTATTATGAAAATTGAATTCTACTATTTTCCTCTGTGCTGCACTTTTTTATTTGCATCAGAGAAAAGTTCTTAAGTGCCAGGGACCATCAGAAGCCATATATATTCCTTTCCATATTTTGTCCTAGGATGTGTATGAACACAGAGCTTTATTGCGTTCTCATCTGAAGCTTGTAACATCAAAGCAACCAGTGTCCTCTTATGAGTTTAGTTTATCAGGCATCTAGTGATTTGCCAGTTCCTTGGGGCTTCAGAAGATGTGGATGAATCATAAAACACCAGGAGCTTTAGGTGCAATTTAAATATATATTTAGGCTTGTATGTGTCAACTGTCCCAGTTCTGACATTCTTCTTATTTATAAATGATAATGCAGAAAATTACTGTGCTGTTCTCAAAGTCGGCATATAAGTTACTAGACCTTCACATAAAGGAAATTGTATTGCATTCCATAAGTGCTGACAATATTGATTAGATAAAAATAACACGATTAAGTAAAATGTTCAAAATATGGTAAGTTCGAGGTACAAAAAATCATTAGCAGTAAATAATAAACATGTATATTCTCAAAAATAAACATTAATTTTATAATAGACTTTATAAAGTACCTTTTAAAACTTTAAAACAAATAATTTTTGTTCCTAAAACTAATAAAAAGGCATCTTTTATAGGAAATACTCCCTTCTCAATATACCTGATGACAGAAAGATCAAACATTTTTTTTCAGTTTACTTTTAGTAAGATGAACAGCAGCCTGTTCTCTTGATTGCTAAATATAAACGTTGTTAAAGTAATAAAAACAGGATATAGGTATTGGGTAGGCAGTTTTAGGATAACTTTCCAAGTAATGACCAATTTCTTTACGGACTAAAAGCCAGAAACATCCTTTGCTTTTTGTTAGCTTTGTCCTTGCCAGAACTCAGAGAAAGCCAGGACAGCTAAACCAATACAGAGGAAAGGGATGCCAGGGAGCAGACTGGTTTGTCCTCATCTCTTTTCCCTTAGAAATAGCTAACTACACAAAGGTTGCCAGGGTGACAGAAACTTCTCTACACTTGGACACCTGGACTAGAAACTGGACAGAATAAATCATCCCACCCATTTATCCATTCAGTAAATACTATACAGCACAAGGAATCTGAGTAGTATCCCTCTCCTTGTGACACCTACTACTACACAAAAGCCCTGCCTTCTTCCTCATTCTTAAGGCCTCTACAATAAAATACTTTTTTCTGAAACTCCTTCTCTGTGGTCATGAATTTAATTACTCTACTATTAAAGAAAAGAAACTGAAAGCCACTTTCTTTGAGGTGACTTCATTGGCTTTAAGGTTGTTGCAATTTTGGATCCTAGCTACCCAGCCTCAAATCTCAACAAGACCTGAAAAATGCTTTTTCCTTCTTAAATACACCCTAATATTGCCATATAACAAATACAACTGCAATTTCATAGCACCCGACTATAATCTATTAACAAAATTTTATGTTAAATATAAATACAGTTTCCTTAAAAAATTAATGTGTTGCATTTGTGTTCACCACAAATGATGAAGTAACAAATCTGTGAATTGCTTGCTATACTGAAGATAAAAAAAAAATCACCTGGAGCATTTTGGGGACGTGGGAAGGTAAAGGAGACCCTCACCTTGGGTCTGATCAAAGCCTCTCACCTGCTAAGAAGCAAAAATTCTCAGAAATGAAAACATTGGCTGCAAGATGCTACAATAAAAGAATACTCCTTTACATATAGACCTAAGATCTGATTTTGTACCGCATTGTATAGTTCTGCATTCCTCTCCTGAGGCCTTGCCTGAGAATCTTAAAGAAAACAAGTAACTTTGCAGGGAGTGGTGGTGCACACCGTTAATCCCAGCACTTGGAAGACAGAGGCAGGCAGACCTCTGTGACTTCAGGGCCAGCCTGGTCTACAAAGCCAGTTCCATGGCAGCTAGGGCTACACAAAGAAATCCTTTCTCAAAAAACAAAAACAAAACAAAACAAAAATTGACATTGTTCACAGGAAAGACATCCCATCCTCCTGCCCCTGTGAGTTACACTTTTACCATCTCAACTGTAACTCTTGTCAAGTGGTCCCCAGGACACAGCTTGGTATCTCTTTCAGGTTTCTGTGTAACCACTCCCACATGCACACCCAAATCTTGCATGACTATTGTAAAGGCAATGATGAAATTGTTTCTTAGAGAAATTATACTTATGTTGTTGATGTTTCATACTTCTTTTTTTTCTGAGCTGTTACACCTACTGTTCAACATTTCTTTTTAATAATTTTTATTAAGCCCCAATTCAGCTTTATACTGATCTCCTAGTTTGCTTTCTGTTGCTGGGATAAAACAATGACCAAATCCAGCTTGTAGAGGAAATGGCTAGTTTCATGAAGTTGTTTAGAGTCTATCACTGAGAGAAACCAAAACAGGAATTCAAGGAAGAAACCAAACCTGGAGTCAGAAACTTGAGGAAACATGAAGAACAAGACTTACTGACCCTGCTTCCTATGGCTGGCTCAGCCCAGGACCACCTGTACAGGGGTGGCAGAACCCACAGTAGCCTGGATCTTCTCCATCAATCATCAATGAAGGAAAAGCCTCACATATATAGCCATAAGGTAATCTGATGAGGGCAATTCCTTGACTGAGATTCCTCCTCTCCAGGCAGCTCCAGTTTGTGTCCAGTTGACAAAAACCTGATTAGCATAACTGGATAGTCCTTAAATCTTTCTCCCTGTCAAAGCCACTTAACCTGCTTTGGGCAGCATCAAGATTCTTGCATCTCAGGATGTTAAGTATGACAGTGGAGAAAACTGTGCCTCCTTTCTCTGTTCCCCATACACCGACACTAACATTTCAAAAGAAAGATATATTTCTACAGTTAAGGATTATGGGGGCAAACTTCCTCCATCTTGTCCATGTTGCAGTCATCTAAGGTCTGAATCAGTTTCCCCACCCCCACCGTGCTGACACCTCCCCCACCATTGGGCTTGAGGTCAAGATGACCCAGCTAACATTTGGCTTCTGTTATACTGCTTGCTTGCTTTACTTGCCTTGCAATTGCCAAATGCTCCCAGCAGAAAGCAGTAAATTTAAATCGATAATTTTAAATTACCTTTGGAAAAAATATCCAATCTTTTGTTCTCTTTGAAACTAATGTATCTGGCCAAAATTAAAAATTAAGACTATACAGTTAAAATGGATAGAAATGGCTATTGTAATTGAGTAAAAATGTGAGAAAAAACTGCATAATAATATGCAAGAACAATTAGTTATAAAAAGAAATGTTTTACTACCTAAGAAACAAAAGCTAGAAATAAACTATGTTGGTGATAATTAGTGGAGACAGGTTTCGAAGGAACTCTTTTTATAAACAGAAACTGTCTTTTTTTACAAACATCACAACTTACTATTAATTCAATATTATCTGGGACCTAAAAGAGATCATGTGAGGATTTTCTCTGGGCCTAAATGCATTGTTCAGTGAGTTCACAACAAGGCTCCCTGAGTTCTCCTGATCTCCTCCTACATTCTTCTCCATCATTACAGCCTGCTCATCCTCAGTGTTTCTGCCCACTCACTGCAGCCATTGTCTTTAGAAGCATTCTCATCTTCACTAGTGATCTTTGACCTTCCATTATTTTGGCTTGACTTGAGCAATGACTCTGATATCTACATAGCAATGCTTCAGGTGTCCTTTTGAGACAGCTGGAGATTTTTAACTCTCAAGATACTGGTACACTGCAACCCAAAGAATACTTCAGAATTATGATTAAATTTAAATAATAGAATTATGTTTTGCTGGTTTAAATTTCTAAAAGTCACTTATTATTAGTTTTATTCCCATCAAACAGTACTCTTTAAATTGCTCTTGATTTTTTCATGTCTTAATTTTATCATTCTTAGAAATTATCCTAAATATTAATGCCTTTCTTCCTCATTTATTTTTCAAGTGAAAAATCAAAATGATTATTCACCCAATGGTTATAAGTTTGAAATTCATTATATGAAAAATTTCCTTCTAATATGTAAATGTTTGTCTTGAGATATAATTATTAAAGCATGGATACAGGTTAAACATTGAAAGGTTAAATGACAAGGTTAAATGGCTAATTCTGCAGCGCTTTTGTACTTGGCATATACTAAGGCTGCCCTAATGATTTAAATATATTTCCTTTCTGCTAACACTTGTCTTTTTCTGTAGGTTAACCTCCGTATTCTGTGCTTATCACAAACAGAGAGGAAATAACTTTCTAGGTCTTTTGTGAGTCTTTTAAAATGCATGGACTTTAGGGAAATCATATTTTCTTGAAGGAAATGAGGTGTGACCAATCACACAAAACGTGAGAAAATCCCCTGATGAATGACCTTTGCCATGTGTAAAAGAAACTGTTCAGTGACTGAAGTTTCATGGATTTCATGCATGGAAATCAGATTTTCTGGCCACCAGTGTTGTTCAGTAAATAAATAATCCATCATTGTGTCAAACAGTTGAAACATGGAGATACTGCCCTTGCTGTCTGAACAGATATTTTGAGTTAGATACATAGTGATATGTAAGGTGCTTGCATATCAGCTGTTGTGTAGGCATCATTCTATTTTTCACTAAGTGAAATAAAATGATTTAGCCCTGGTGATGTTAACTTAATGGTGAAAGCATTTATTTGAATGTGCTCACATCTCTGAATTCATTGATGTGGGGTAAATTCAGGGCAGGGTTCCCGTACCGTTTCTGCTGTAAGCTGGAGCATTGTGTTAATGTCATCTGGCTGCTCTAATACAGTTCCATATACCTTCTTATCAGTTCATTAATGCCCAGCCCAAGAGCTTCGTTAAAATACATTAGCAAGATTCTACCTGAGTCTTATGTTTATGGTTTTATTTTAAGTATATTGTTAGTGTATTAGGACAAAGATGGTTAAAAGATGAAACTTTTGGGTGAGTTTTTTTTTTGTTTGTTTGTTTTCTTCATTTTGCCCATGGTATTCGTTCGAAAGTAAATACAACATATTTTTTTCTGACTGTACTATGTTTAAATCTTATGCTAAAATTCTATGTGAAGTTTTGTTTTAGGTTCTTTTCAGCATTCACAAGAAAACCTGAAAGTGCTTCAAACATGAAAACCTATCCCATACACAAAGAGAGAGAGAGAGAGACAGAGACAGAGACAGACACACACACAGAGACACACACACACAGAGAAAGAGACAGAGAGAGAGAGAGAGAGAGAGAGAGAGAGAGAGAGAGAGAGAGAATAAGGTGGGGGTAGGGCAAAGATGGCTAATTCAGCTAAGCTTTGTTTGTGCAAATGGACCACTAGACTTCTGTCTCCTATAGAGGAATAACCAAGTGTTGCAGCTGTTCTTCTGGGAATAGAAGTACATATGCTGTCATTAAGTAAACACCTGCACACACCTTTAATACTACAATTCCTGCTTACTAAAATGTCAAGTCTGTCAGACCACAGCAAAGAGCTTCTCTTTCATGAACAATCTAAAAGTATACAAAGTCAGCTCACCCATGTTCCTTATGCCCTTCCAGAAGACAGAAGAGAGTAGACACCCCTTTGCTTTAGTGCTTGAAAAGAGTTCATTTCATTCTGTTTTTAGGTTACACAGCAGTTTATAAAAATTTCTATGCAAGGATTCTGCAAAATGAGTGTGAAATAAGATAAGTGGGAAAACAGTTGTATTAAATACAAATATCAGTTTTCATTCCAATTAATTTGAATGCACGCACATATATAATATATATACCATATATGAAATACTATATTTGAACATGATTTAATATGATTCTGTAAGAAATTTCCTTTCAGAAATATTTTCAGATATCTTACTATATCATATTAGATTTTAATAAAATAAATTTTCAGTTAATTTTAGTTAATAGATTATTTTGTTTTTAATTTGATACCTGCCAAAGCTCTATTGTCCTTAAATATTTTAATTTCAACCTTATTTACTAGAAAAAATTCAAATGGTATTAGAACATTATTTAATTTATAGCCAAAATAAAATTGACTAATTGATTTATAAGCTTGCAAATAAAGTCAAGAACTAATACAATGTATGTTCTAAGCAAATTAATTAACATGGTTTTAAACTTCAGTAATATTATTTATCAATAGCATTTGTTCTGCTTTAACATTTTAAGAACTCTTGTGTTATTTAATCACCCAGCTGAAATCATAAAGTATTTTTATGATGCACTTGCCTTACAGAGACTTTTTATCTGGGAACAAAATATAAATTGAAAATATGACAAAAATTTACCTCAGTGAATATTAAAATATTGGAGGAATTCAAATAAGTATTGTGCCTTTGTACTTAATTTATTTTTATAAATTAAAATAATTTAATTTTGTAATTTTGGAGAAATAATGTATGATGCATATTCAAAATTCAAAGAAAATATTTTATATTTATCACATATGTATTTTATGTATTATATATAATCAATGTGACATAGGTTTTCTCTGTTTTCAGAACTTGTGATTAAAAATACAAAAAAGTAGTCTCACATAATACATATTATAATGTATAGTATCTCATTATTAAGTAACAAAACACTGCCATTTCCAGGTTGTATCTATATTCATGTGTCTCAAAAAAATTACTAATCATTGAATACTATATATACCATGTTAGTCACATGAGGCTTTAATGAGTTAAAATTTTTCTTCTAGATAGTGTGGTTTTAGTTGTTGAAATATCATGGAACAATGGATTACATGTTTATTTTGATTCTGATGGGAAAAAATTGAGCATGATGACAGGTTATAAAATATATATATATTCCATGGATTAGAGTAGAGGCTACACAAATAGCCATACATGATTATCTTGTAGTTAATGAATTTACTACAATGTGTACTTGATCACCATATTAAACTGTTCTTTCTACTTAGTGCAATAAATTCACTATGTATTTGCATCATGTTTCAGTAGCCTCATGCAGCTCATGTTTCCTGTATTTCTCATTAATGCAAGTAGGGAATATATACAAAATGATTTGTGTCATTAGATTTGTATAAGAGTTCTTTTTATGGACATTTTCACCATTGTTCCTGAAAGTCATTCCTACTAGTCCGTTTCCATTCGCTTGGAACTCACAGCAAAACCCGGACCCTTTCCAAACCAGGAACCCCACCACCACCCATGTAACATGGTCACTGTACTCTCCCCATCTTCATTCTGGTCAGTCATACGGTCCCGAAAAACCAACATCTGGTGCCAGTTTAAATTCCTCTTTCCAGTCAACTTTCTTCCCTTGGTTTTTGAATCAGTTCCCTGACCAGCTTCTAACCAGAAACCCAACAACATATCTTCTTCCCTGCTCCAATATGCAACACTTGGTATGGAGGGAGGGTTCTAGTTCTTCCCACTGCTGTCCTCAGTCTTTTCTCCCAGGCCATTTCCATTCCTATGGTACTTGCTGCCAACCCCTAGCATGGACCACAAAGCCATCCCTTGAGATTTTGACCTAAATTCATTCTACTCCAGCTTCACCTCTCCATCCACCCCTGCTGTATCAAACCCCCAGGCTTGACTCCTACACACAGTGTCCAGATTCTGTCTAGTATATTCTGTACACTCTAGTCTGCCTGTACCTGCTTCCAATCTATAAACTTATTCTTAGTTGAGAACCTTTCTTCCAAGCCCATTCTGCTAAATCTTATGTACATTATTGCTATCCTTCTTTCATGGCCTATAATAGGTATCATGTGCCAATAAGCCAGTTTTTCCTTCCTCACTCTAGATCCACCACCACATCTAATCTTTAGGTCTACAAGTGATGAGAAAATCCATGACTATGGCAACTTTGGTGACCTTCTTGAATTTATCCATTTCTACACCTTCCTTAGCTTCTAGTTACATCTGTGAACAGATTAAATTTCTTAAGCCCATTTACACAACCCTAAACCACCTGTAACATATCTGTAACTTTAGACCTAGCCTGGATTATACATCTTGAAGGATCCACATTGATGAATCCCTGAAACTCTCTTCAGAGTCTAAGGTAGAATATCCCTAGAAAAATACTATGGAACTCATTTCTGATCTCTCCCCTGAGATGATAGAAACATTGTAGATGAAGCAACATTCGAAAAGAATATACACAATAGGCACCATTTTTAGATTGTTTTCTACTATATTATAAAGCATGAATAATAAAAACCCATAGTCAGATACTGGAGTTCAAACTGAAACCCAGAAAAGTAAAGCTGCCAAGTCACTAGAAAAGTCTTATCTCTACTATGGTTGGGCAACTGCACACTAAGTAGGCTAAACAGCCAAAACCTCTCTCTCCCCTCCCATTTTAAATTCCCTCTAGTAGAGGTATTAAAAGCATATGACTCCTTAGTATTGGGATTAAAGGTGTGAGCCACCACCACTTTTATTGTTTCTGCATTGATTTTTGTGTAGTCCAGGGTGGCCTTGAACTCACAGAGGTCCATCCGACTCTGCCTCCCAAATCCTGGGATTAAAGGTGTTTATCACCACTGCCTGACATTTAGTGGCTTAGCTTTGACTTTCTGATATTCATGCAAGCTTTATTTAGTAGAACATAAATAAAGTATCAGTATAATATTACACTATAAATTGTATAACCTTCCTTCCTCTCTTCCTTCTTTTCTTCCTTGCTTGATTCTTTCCTTCCTTCCTTTATTTCTACCTTCCTTCTCTTCTTTATTTTCAATTGTCTCCATATCACCACAAAATGGCTACTAAAATCTAATTTATTTAGGTCATCAATTGCACCAGAGCAACAGGATAGCCTCTTCCTCTCTACCTGGTCATGACCTATGGATAGTAATGACAATAGTGAAAAACCCTGGATAGTTTTCTAGTTATTCTATTCTCTAAGAGGAACACCTGTTTACAAGTACTGTTTCTTTTGGTGGCTCCCGACCAGCTTGACTGAGCATCATCCTTTGGATGCCCCACTGTTATCATGTCTGGCCTCTTCTTTTTCTAGTCTTTCAGTATAATTTTCTAGAAATTTTCTATTATCTCCTCTTGTGGCAGCATCTCAAGAAACATCACTTAGAATTAACACCACAAACTTTATATTATCAGAGATTCATATACTTTTTTTGTTAATGTGCTTTTTGAAAAATCCTTTGCCCTTTGACTACTTCATGTATATACACACGCTTATGTATGTACATATACATATATTGGTATATTTAAATAAATACGAACATATATATCCACACACTACTTTCCTCACTCATTCCTCTCAGCTCCTTCAACACATCCCCTTCCCATCTTCATGTCCTCTCTCTCTCTCTGTCTCTCTGTCTCTCTCTCTTTCTCTCTCACTCTCCCTTTCTCTGTAGATGAACTTTTCTTTCCTGGCCACCAGTTCCCAAATAAATGACATGGAAACTTGACATTAATTACAAATATTCAGCTAACAGCTCATGCTTGTTACTAGCTAACTCCTAAATTTTAAATTAACACATATTCCTTACCTATGCTTTGCCACATGGCTTGGTGACTTTTCTCAGTACAGCATGGCCATCCTGATTCATTTTGCATCTGCTTGCATGCTGACTCTGACCTTTTTCCCAGAGTTCTCTGCTTGTCTCACCGAGCTGACTTCTAACTACCCAGCTACTGACCATCTAATTTATTAAACCAATCACATTGACATACATTCACAAAGTGTAAAGGAATATTCTACGTTTCTTTCTTTGATTCTAATTAAAAAGGAAGGTTTTAACTTTAACACAGTAAAATTGCATACAACAAAAGCAGCTATCAAGTAAGAATTGCAGCTACAATATCCAGTTCATTTATATTTACAAATTTAGAGAAAATACTCTATTACTTATCTTATCTTTGTGACTCTAAAGATTTATACCTAAATTACCTTTTTTTCATAACTAAGGAAAACTTTAATTATAACCATCTTGTCTTTAACTCTGTCCACAAAAGTGTGAAATGGTACTTAATTACAGGTATATCTGGCTGCCTGGACAGTCACCGTAGGGTCTCTGTAACATTGGGGTATCCAGCTTCAGCATGTAGGCTTAGAATACCTTAGAATACCTGACAGACATTTCTGGGAAGCAGGGAATTTTGAAGGACTGTCCCACCTTGTCTTGGCAAATTTTTTAATTTGATAATTTTTTTTCATCTTGCTAGACAAGCTTGGACAATATACTGCCAGCAATTGAGACAAAGGCACTTTCTTTGTCCAAATGGCAAGCTTTTGCGTTAAAGAAAGCAAACTTCATATGAAGAATCTTCAGTGTCTATCATCTTCTCTGAAGTAGATTGGTGCTTCCCAGAGCAGACATGTTTCACTGTCAAAAAAAGTGTTATGTTATAAAAACATTTTAAATTCCTTATTCTGTAGGTCTTTGAAGTTTGAAAACCATCTCTCTATATAAATATATGTTTTCAACTTTGAAAACACACCTAATATATGTACAAGTTTGACTATTATAGATGATTAATTGTTAATCTGTATTTCTTAATTATGCATTACCTTTTTAAATGAATTGCGTATATAACTTTAAATTTGTATCAATAAACCAAAATTCTTCTCAGTGTAAAATATTTTGAGAATAATAGTTGAATTTTGAGCCAAAGGCGATTCAATAATCTTCCTTTTTTCCCCTCCCATTCCTATAAATATCATCCTTTTTCCTGTAGGAAATGATCTTCGGATTTAACCCTTTTGTTTAGGTTTTTATACTGTGATCAACAACAACTTGTAACTAGCCCTCCACCCCCAAAATAATCACAAACATTCATAATCCATTTAATAACCAAACTCCACAATACCCCATCTCTTGGAAATGTAGGCATCATTCTTTGGACTACTTCCTGTTGTCTGGGGGCCTTGGAATCTTTAGGCAACCCTGAGAGAATTTAGGACTATGGTTAAGACTTGGTTGGAGTACACTGTGAGGCTGGATCATCTCAGCCAGCAACATTGAAAATATTTTGGATTACAGAATTCTGGTAGACTGTAACAGCAGCATTCTGAAATGCTTGATCACTTGGTCTATCATTTTTCATTGGTTTTGCTGCCCTTGTTCTGAAAATACATAATCTTTTAAAGGTAACATACATTATAAGTATGGAATATGTGGTATACACAAGTCAGTTAAAGATAATGTTTTTGTTTTAGGTTTGAGCAGGTAAAATATACATTTGTCTTTTAGTTCTAGGTTTTTATTTTTGTCTGTAGCGAGGAATTCAGGAAGTCCTCCCTGGTCAAACCTAATCCATATCAACTTGGAATGTATTCACTGCCTTTAATTTCCTGTGGAAATAAAAGTATAACATCTCCCTCAAAGTAATATATATTTTGACTTCTATTTGGAAGTCAAGACATTTAATGTAAGTATATATATATATATATGTATATGTATATGTATAAGTGTGTGTGTTGGTTTAATACAGCATTTTTCATAATGCAATATGTCTTAGCAGTTGTTCCTTCACTACCAATCAGAGAATCTAAAGGCAATACAATAACATATAAGACACAGACTTGCTGTGTATTTTCCATGTTTATGTGACTTTTTCTTTTCTTTTATTCTCTTTTTAAGAACTTTATTCTATTATTTTAAATTATTTATATATATGTATATATGTGTGTGTTTGTGTGTATATGTATTTTTTGACTATCTATAATCTTATTCTTTTCTCTCAAGCTTTTGTACATTTTTATATTATATATATATAACTTTTATTATATACATATCTTTATTATATATATCAGAATTCTTTTTTATTGATTTTATTGAGCTATACATGTTTCTCTTCTCCCCTTCAGCCCTCTCCCATGGTTCTCATGCTCCCAAATTACTCAGGATATCTTGTTTTTTCTACTTCCCATGTAGATTAAATTCATGTATGTCTCTCTTAGGGTTCTCATTGTTATCTAGGTTCTCTGGGATTATGATTTATAGACTGGTTTTCTTTGCTTTATGATTAAAAATCACTTATCAGTGAGTACATATGATAAGTGTCTTTGGGGTGTGGGTTACCTCACTCAAACTGATGTTTTCTAGACCCAATCAGTGGAGTACTACACATAAGAAATAATATCTTGAAATTTGCAGGCAAATGGATAGAGCTTTTGTACATTTTAAAACACGCTCTAACTTGTTTAGAGGTTTTTCCATCTGGACATGTCTTTAATGAGCATCTGTAACTTTTTATGCCTGCATGAGCAAAACTTCGAACTCACCCTGCAACAAGCTGTTGGAGCTCACAATGGAAGCTCATGCCTCCAGGCAGCAGCTAGGAGACATCTTTCTGTACTGTGGCCCATGTGAGAGACTACAGGCATTCTTCTTATCCCTCCACTACATAATCCCCCATAGTTTAGCTCATGCTGTGTTGACAGAACTCAGGCTGGCAGCTCAAGTCTGCAAGCAGTGGCTGGGAGACACAACTCCACATCACTGCTGGCATGAGTGACATAAGACTAGGAAGCCATGCCTGGCTCTGTTTGCGTGTGTCTAGAACACTTTCCCAGGCTCTCTCAGATTTTATGTTGATATAGGTGCCCCACATTGGGCACCATATGTGGACAGACTTTTCATGCTTGGCCATCAGTTCCCAAATAAACAATGCAGTGTTTTAATATTACTTTCAAATGCTCAGCCAATACCTCATGCTTGTTACTAGCTAAATCTTACATTTTAACTTAACCCATATTTGTTATCTGTGTTTTGTCATGTGGCTTGGCACCTTTTCTTAGTACAGCTTGCTCATTTTTCTTCTCTTTGAATTTTTGAGACTCCTGACACCATTCTTTTGCCAAAATTCTCTATTTGGCTCTCCCACCTAACCTCTACCTTTCCAGCTATTGCCCAGTCAGCTTCTTTATTAAGACAATCACAGTGACATATATTCATACAGTGTAAAAGAACATTCCATATCTCTCTTCCTCTCTCTCTCTTTCTACTTTCATTCCTTCTTTCCTTCCTTCTTCTCCTCTTCCTCCTCCTCTTCTTCTTCTCTTCTTCTTCCTCCTCCTCCTCCTCCTCCTCCTCCTCTTCTTCTTCTTCTTCTTCTTCTTCTTCTTCTTCTTCTTCTTCTTCTTCTTCTTCCTCTTCCTCTTCCTCTTCCTCTTCCTCTTCCTCTTCCTCTTCCTCTTCTTCTTCTTCTTCTTCTTCTTCTTCTTCTTCTTCTTCTTCTTCTTCTTTCCCTCTCCTCTATCTTCGGTCTTTTAGTTACGCACAAAGTCTAATTAATGGTGCCTGCATATCCATGAGCATGAGAGGATGTGTAGTGGATCAAAAGCAGCACAACAGAGGTACATTCCCCAACCTACTCCCAGCAGTTATCAACTGCCAAATTGATTCCCTTCTCCAACCATAGGGGAATGCTGACTACCTTGATCTTATGCAGGAGTTGTACAAATAAACACAGCTATTGTGAGTGCATGTGTGCAAATTTTCTATATAAATATGTCCAGTATATATACATACTCAAATGTTCAGTAACCAAATTGCGGACAATCTTGGTTCAGTCTTGACATTAGATAGGACTAACTACATTTAAAAAGAAATATTCTTGACATTATTAGAAAAAACATTAAAAAACAATCAACCTAGTCAAAGGATTTTCTTCTCATTAAAATAAATAAATATTTTTGTTTGTTATTGATGTTTATTGAGCTCTACATTTTTTTCTGCTCCCCTCCCTGGCTCCCCCCTCCCCCATTCAACCCTCCCCAATGTCCCCATGCTCCCAATTTATTTAGAATATCTTGACTTTTTCTACTTCTCATGTAGATTAGATCTTTGTAAATCTCTCTTAGTGTCCTCATTGTTGTCTAAATTCTCTGGGATTGTGGTTTGTAGTCTGGTTTATTTTGCTTTATGTTTAAAAACCACCTATGAGTGAGTACATTGTCTTTCTGTGTCTGGGTTACCTCACTCAAAATAATGTTTTCTAGCTCTGTCCATTTTCCTGCAAAATTCAAGACATCGTTATTTTTTCTGCTGTGTAGTACTCCATTGTGTAAATGTATCACATTTTCCTTATCCATTATTTGGTTGAGGCACATTTATTTAGGTTGTTTATAGACCCATATCTATCACCATGCACAAAACTCAACTCCAAATGGATCAAAGACCTCAACATAAAGCCAGCCACACTGAACCTTATAGAAAAAAAAGTGGGAAATACATTTGAATGCATTGGCACAGGAGACACTTCCTAAATAGAACCCCAGCAGCACAGACACTGAGAAAATCGATTAATAAATGGGACCTCCTGAAACTGAAAAGCTTCTGTAAAGCAAAGGACACAGTCAATATTTTCATTTTTAAAAATCCTTATTTACCACTTTCTTTAATAAATATTGTCTTTTTAACATTTTCATTGTCTAATGTTTAAATATGCATATTGAAGTAATGACATAGAAAAATAAAATTAGATATAATTTTCAAAGATGGCACTCATCCCTATCACAGTTACTGGGACAAGATGTGACAGCTCCACAGGTCATAGAACCTAAAGAAGAAACCACTATGACTGCTCTGCTAAGAGAGCATAATATTTATCAGTTCCTAATGACATATCACTATATCCATGCATTAGTACATCTACCAGATCTCACCGTTATCTTCTTTTTGTAGTAGATGGTGAATGACAGAGATCCACACCTGATTTAAAGAATAAGTAACTGTTATTACACATCCTGCCTCCAAAAGCTTAGTGATTATTGTAAAAGAAGGAGCAGAAAGAATGTAAGAACTAGAATCTGTGGTTTTCTACAAGAAAACAGTGTTTTCTGGACACAATAAGACAGTTGCACAAATAAGCAGTTGTGACAGCTTTCATAGGAACTGGGAAAGCTCAAGCAAGACAAAATTCCTCAATGAAAATGGGAAAGTGGAAACAATGTCCACCCAAAATAGAGATGCTATTGGTAATTGATAGTTTCTAGGAGAAGGCAAGTTCATTTATTTTAATGTTTTGCTCACTGATGGGTCTAACACAATTCAGTGGATATCCACATATGTGAAAATGTATAGGAAATACTGTCCAATGGGCTTCATAAATAAACAAGAACACAAAATTGGGAGGCTATGGAATACAGTAGTAGATATGGATTTGGAAGGAGATGGGAGAGGGGATAAGAGTGTTTATAATTTAATATATAGACTTAGAAGTATTAAATATTATTAAACTAATAAAATAAATAAATAAAACTAGGTTTCTATGTAGCTGTGATATAACAATTAGATGCTTTTCGGTTAGTTTGGGGATGGTTCAGAAGTAAGCACTCTTAAAAGTGCTTATTTTTCTTTTTTTTTTAATTCAAAAATTTACACTTCCTCTTCTCCCTGTCCCTTCCTGCTCCCCCAACTCCTTCTCCTCCCTCCCCCTGCATCCTTAAGAGAGGCCAGGGTACCCTGCCCTGTGGGAAGTCCAAGGTTCTCCCCCCTCTATCACGGCCTGGGAAGGTGTCCATCCAAATAGACTAGGGTCTGAAAAAACCAATATATGAAGAAGAGATAGGTCCCAGTGCCATTATCGATGGCTTCTCTGTCTGCCCCCAGGACTCAAGTTGATTTTCCATATTCAATATGGGCAGCCCATTGCTCTAGTGGATCCTATGTCCACTTCTGGCCTCTGGGAGTATCTGTACATTCATGGCATACACTCATACACATACATGCAAATAATTTTTTAAGTAAATTTCAAATGGCATGGATAATTTCAGCCTCTGACAACATACATCTCATCATGAGAAGCAATGACTATATTAAAAGCAAACAAACATCCTGTGTTTTCTACACAGGAGAAATTTCAATGTGTTTGAAATCCGAGTTGAAAAAACTTATATAAATATAATATTGGGTTATTGAAGCATAGCTTCATAGATTAACTTTTTCCTCTATGATGGCTTACAAAGCTTCAAGTGGTCCCAAATCTCCTAAATCATACCATTTAATGAAATCTAAAGCTTGCACAGTTTTAAGCTTTTTGACTTTGAAGGTTAGCTTTGAAGTTTTGCCAAAACCTGACTGCAGAAGACTTGCTGTGAAACAGAATTCCTGACACAAAGATTAGTACTGGGGCTCAATATTCTCAATAATGATGTTGACCATTCTAACCATAAACAGCCACCACATATGGTAATTCTGACTTAACAGCTCACAGAAGATAAGATGTGTAACATCCTGGCTCCAATATTTATTTATTTTTCATTTTGACACACTGAGGCTTTGGAGAGTGTCCAGTTTACATAGCCAAGTTCCTTAATGGGACATGACATTTGTCCACGGCTAAGACAGCATAGCAAGGAGAAGAAAATCCATAAATGTTTGACTCATGCAAGTACCGATACCACATTCACTTTCTCCCTTTTTTTCTCTTTTTTTTTTCTGTTAGATAAAAGTGCTGTAACAAAATCCTGTGAGCAACTCTACTGCTCTCTGCTTGCCAACTCCCTATCAAGACCAATCATGCTTGCAAAACCTTTCCTGAACCCATACACAAACAAATTAAGGAAAGGGATTAACTGTGAAAGCTTTTAAATAGTAAGATACATACTTTCTGTTAATGTGAATATTTTTATTTGCCATTTAGAAAATATTCTTACCGTTTGGTTGTCTCTGCATTTCTTAAGTTGTACCTGAAGTTGACATTCATCAAGGAAAAAACTAATCCTCAACTTTCATCCAAGAAAAAAAAAAACTACTTTTCGGCTCTGTAGTAGTAGATAGCAGAGCAACATATGGAGGAATTTATTATTGCACTCAGTGTCTCAGATTTCACAAAAAAATACCAATGTTATTATGAGTATATAGCTCTGGCATCCACAACAAATGGAGTGAGAATGTTGCTCAAGAAGTTAATTACACTTCCAACTAAGGCAATTTGATTAGGAAATTTAATCAGGAGAGGCAGATAGATTTATTCAATAAATACATACAAATAAGTTTTGTGAAATGAATGTGTGGTACATAATAAAAAGATACAGGCCACATCTCTCAGACAGCGCCTGTGAAGACAGTGGGGAGGAAATAAATAAAGCAGGGATTCTTACAGGTGTGGCAATTTTGGATAATTTTGTTTTAAAAGATATTCAAGTAATCAATTATCATCTTGATGGTGAGTACATATAACAATTGGCAGTAGGTAATGGCATTACTCATATATTATCTATATCATAATTATTGGTGGGCAATTTACTACTTTATTACTTACATTTCCAGATAAATACAAAAAATTCTGCTATTTATTACATGCACCATCATCACATAAATTCATTTTTAACATGTTGAAACTGATTAATTTCCTAATGCTGTCTGGATAATTGATCTTTTTTATTATTTATAGTCAACAATAATATTTGTTAGCATATAAAATAAATCAATGATAGTGATCTTTAGAATTTCATTCTGATTTTATTTGTAGAATTGGTTGTTTAACAGTTATGAATGTTACATAACAATTTGTGTGGATACACTAGTTTTGCTTTAATTATTTTCAGAAAATTATTTAATATATAAATATTGAGCAATACATTAAAACAAGTGTAATTTTTCCTGATTCATAAGGTAAATGAAATGCAAAACTTAAAGTAATGTAAAAGAAATGAAAAACTTAAAGTAATAAAATGTTAAACTATTACTAATTAATTTTTGTTAAGAAACAGCCAGTATAAATATATTTTGACCTGTCAATATGGAAAAAATGCACTAACATGAACATGGAAAGTTCTATTTTATAGGCATTCAAGCATACACATTTTCTTTTCTGTCTGTTTTTCATTATTTTGAAAAGTATCATTTCCATCCATTTCCTTCCATATGTGACAACAGGGCTTAGATGTTTATAAATTGAATCATGTACTTATGAAATGTTATATAAAATATTAATAAATTATTATTTAATGAAAAATTTGAGTAGAGTTAATCAATTCCAAATTTAAAATATGTTCTTTATTTAATAGTTCTTAAGAATTCTCTACAAATAATTCGGATCATCTTCATTCTTCCCCAGTTCCTCACAGGTCCAGTCCATTTCCCTACCCACCCAATGTGTATGTTTTTCATTTGCACCTCAAACTCACCTTGTACTGTCCATAGATCCATGAATGTATTTCCTTCCACTGGAGCATGGAACAAAGTCAGAAAACTGACTCTCCCTCTCTCAGCATAGATCAAATCCCCATACTTCCTAGGATCGAGGTGGTATTTTATGTACGCTTTCCTTTTCCATGATAAGATTTGGTCTGAGTTGAGCTTATACAGGTCTTGTGGATGCTGCCCTTTTTGTTTGCTTTCTACTTGCTTTGTTTTTCAGACAGGGGTTCAGGGTTTCTCTGTGTATTCATGAATGTCCTAAAATCTGTTTTGTAGACCATACTGTCCTCAGAGATCAACTCATATGTTTCCTGAGTCCTGGGATCAAGGCATGTGCGACCATGGCTATCTCTACAGTTAGTTCTTACCTGTTGCTCTCTTGTGTACAGATGACATTGTTTATTTGTATTTGTTTACTATCACTGGCTCTTATAGTCTTTTCTTCTTCCTATTCCTCAAAAAATTCTGAACTTTAGAAGGACATATGCATTATATATGTTTCATTTAGGGCTGAACATTCCAGTTTCTTATTATCTGAATATTGTTCAGTTGTGTGTCTGTGTGAGGTGCCATCTACTGAACATAGAAGTCCTACTTGTGAGTGTTGAGAGATGCATTAATATATGTGTATACAAACAAAAAGATATCGGGGTTGGTTTAACACTCTATGTAGATTTTGCAGAATAATAATAGTAGATTCTCCCCTAGTGCCTATGACCATTCTAGCCACAGTTTTTTGATCAAACACTGGTTCCAGATATAGGTTTCATCTGTGGAGAGCGACATAAATGCAACTCAGAAATGGCTGGCTACTCCCATCTTGTTTTTAAGTCACTGTTGCAACTGTGCACACCATATGTACAATAATTTAAAATCTTGTCATACAAATTAATTATGACTTGTCTTAATCTATTGACCCATGACGATGCCAATTAAATGATTAAGAACATGAAATGGAGTATAATCATTTGAAGTTTATTCTTTTTCAACTAAAACCTCTTAATGTGTCATTCAAGCCAAAGCCACACACAAGGTAACTTGGAAGTAGGAAGTAGCTGGCAAGTCACTGGGAAATGACATTTTTCCTCTTCATCTCAAATGAAACCTTTCTAATTATGTGTTATTTCAAACCCTGACAGCATAAAAAGTTACACTAGAAATTTACTTATGTAATTGAATTTTTCAGAATTGAAAATAAAATATATTCTTGTGATATATAGGGATGGAATTATTCAATCTAAATTAATAACAAATATTACTAGGGGAATATAAATTAATTTATAGCCCCTTTATCACTCCATATTCAAACAGCTTGCAAAAAGTAACTATTTCATAAATGATTTTTGAATTGAATAACATTTTATTTGATTAGGTAAATCTGTTTTAACTTGTTTAGACCTTCATTTCTACTTCAAATATTTCTGTGCATGTTTCTATTTATAACTCAGAATTCAGCAACACAGTAAAATAATCCAATGACTCAAATTTCAAACGTGTAGAATTTTGACTTTTCTTATTTCTAACTCCCTGTTGCGAATAAAAAGAGATTTTATGAAACTGTAAACTTGCTTTTATAAGTTTAAAATGTTTAATGCAAGTTGTGGTTCTCAATGAATGTTTTAATACATTCTCAGAGTTAAATTCTTTAAGACTGCTTACATATTTTTAACTCATTGGTGGCAGGTGTATATTAACCAAAAAGGCATATTACATGTTTCTTGTTTAAAAATGAATCAATTGAAACATTTTCTTAGAGAAATAGCACACTAATTGGCTTCAGATCAACCTTCAAGCTAAGAACAACTAGAAATCTTGACAGAAAAGAGGTTTTTGAAGTTGTCTTAAAGCTACAATAGCAGCAAAAACTATATCCCGGAGGACAGGTTGGCATTTGATGCAACTTTCTCTTCAAAGTGTATATTGCTAGAAACAGATAAAAAGCTTTGCAAAGTTTATGAAGACTACCTGTTTGATGTGAGAAAAAGGAATTCAATGTATTTCTTAGATTAGAACTCTGGCAAGCAAACAAACCAACAAACAACAACAACAGAACCACCAGGTATTTTTAGTAGTGACCCAAAATAATACCAGTTCAGTTCTCAAATTGTTTAAAGATGTCTGTTGCCATAATGTGTTTAGAAGTCTAAATAAAAAAGATTCATTAGGAAAACAACATCATTGACATATCTCCAAGTCTTTCATGTACAGATTTATTAAAAATAGCTAGCCTATGAAAGTATGAATAGGTCACATTTCAAAATATGTAACAATGAGCCTCTGGAGATGAACCCTGGAAATATTTACATGAAGTTTTTAGGATATGGTGATTAACAAATAGATTATAAAGGGATCTGATAATAATATTAGAAGACTAAAAATCTGAAGTATCAAGTAAAAAAACACAACCAAAAATACAACATAATAGAATTAAGACTAACTGGGTGATAACTATAGTTGATCATTTGGAAATAAGAATCAATGTTTCATTTTTTAGTTTAAACAACCACAAACTAATGAATGCAAATAAAAATAGGTTTCAAGTATTAAGCTTTAGCCAATGATGGAGTTATTACTCCTAGCGAAAACTCAGACATATAAACTGTATTAGAAAAAGAATCTCACAGGTAGATAAAATATAGGAGTGTCCATCTCAGACAGTGATCACAATGGTGGACACTGTCAAACATCCTGAAGAAAAAAAGCCAGTAACTCATGTCGTGTTAGTTTGAATACCTAGATTAGTCTTACTTGGGAGAAAAATAAAATGTCTAATAACATTTTATGAATTCCAATGATATGAAAAGCAGTAAGTGAGAGATTACACCTTTCCACATCACTTTACCACCATTGAAGATCAAAAATAGAAAAAAATGCCCTATACAACAACAACAATGTTACAGTGTAGCATCAAGTTAAAATCTGACAAGAATGAAAACAGGAGGAAAATGGAACTCATAGTAAAAAGAAAAGTTAGGAAATAGAACCTGGACCAGATGTGCCAAAGATTTTACATTTAGCAGCTAAGAATATTTGAAAGTTACAGAGTGTGTGGCATACAACTTTAAAAATCATAACAGATGTAAGAGATACAAACACAATTTTTAAAATTGTAGCATAAAATGTAGACTGACTTGATAAGAATAGAGTGGTTATAATTCATGCCATGTTAGCTGTAATAGGACAAATATTACTGAACTTTAATATAGTTCATCATAATAAAATGCAAAGGAGAAATGGGAATTAAAACCTATAGAAATCATCATTGAACTACTGAGAAAATTTACATATCCCAATGAGAGGTGATTCATAACCTTGAGTAAACAGTGTGACCTCAAAACTTACTTGTAAAGAAAGATTTTATATGCTTCATGTTTTCTTAAAAGTCATAAAGCCAAGATCTAAGGATGCCAAGAAAACTTGAGCATACACACCAAACACAACTAAGGTAATGAAAGGGAGCAACATTGTCAAAATTCATAAGCAGGACTGAATAAAAATAATATTAATCATCTTTGTACATTTTGAAAAGGTTTAGAGAGCAAACAAAACAATTGTCAGTTGCTTTTCCAATGGAAACATTGTTAAGGAGAGATGAAGAAAAGCATGGAACAAGATTGTGTTCATAGTTCTATGTATCCTCAAGCATTCAAGAAAATCATAAAGACTTTTAACAGACAAAATATTTTTTATCTTTATTTTATGAAGCTAGTATTAGATGGTACCAAAACCAGACAAAAATAACAATCACCTCCACCATGACCTACTCGGTTCTGAAAGCCTAACAAAACAAGAGAATGAAGACATATCAGACAGTGCAGAAATGAGAGACAAATGTACAGAAAAGCTAGGATTAGATGGACCATGCTTGCTCTCATGGAGGCAATTTCCTAGACATCAGCCCAGAACCAGAATGTGTTTATTATCTTCAGCAAATGGGGAGGTATTAACAAGGCTCAATAGGTGGTCTTTGTAGGGAAGAAATCTCAGGTTGCAGTAATCCATGAAAAAATAAAGGTCACCAAGCACTTAGCTCGCAAGCCCAGAGAAGCTGAATACCTAGGTGAACCCAAGGAAAGCATACACAGAACCTCCTGGAAATTGGAAGCAAACAGGATCATCAAGCAAAAGTTGGAAGCCAGGGGCGGGGATAGAGGTGGGAGAA